>JXWZ01002420.1:0-27566 GCA_000956215.1 Anopheles farauti No. 4 | reverse complement strand
AGTGGGATATAGCGATGGAATTTCGATATTTCGCAGATTATGTAATGTGTATGCATTTTCCCTACCCCGAAACCGGAGAAAACGGTCACGATAAAAAAGAAACAACTCCCTGCCGCCCCGATGAGCTGCTCAACGAATCTTGCGCCTCCAACAAACACCCCCCCGCAAACACCATTTCCGCCGGGAGAGCAGATCTGAGATCTGGGAAAGTGTGCATGAGGCCGACACGCATTCGACACGCAGTTCCCTCGAGCGCTCATATTATCTCTCGTTTTGCGCGCTCTCCAATCGCGTTCGTACTCGCAAACGGCAGCTGAGTGGGCACTCAACCTGTCCGGACGGGTTCCTGCTCCAAAGAAGCAGCCTCCTTGACACACGGGAATGTGTGTCACCTTTCCGTGGACGCGCAGGAGCGTGAGAGAGACAGCGAGCGCGCGGGAGAGTACGTGCGGCTCGCAAGAGGACCGAAACGGCACATCTACCACGGCAGATGAAAATAAATGCAAAATCTCCAACGAACGTTACCCACACACGGTAGTCGGTAACGTGGGTCCGGATCGAAGCGAAGCAAATTCGCAGTTAAGCCAGAGAGGTATCGGCAGGTCCATCACTATTTGGATTGTGCAGTAGCAGCAGCAGCAGCAGCAGCAGCAGCAGCAGCGGGAGCAGCAGGGACAGCAGCAGACACATGCAGAGGTCGTAGTGTTTGCTAGCTTAACGACGCGTGCGGACGGGCCCAGAAAGGAAGCGCAACGGCCATCAGCGACCCAGTGGTCCGGTGCGGGTGTTAGATATACATATATATGTTGTGTACGAACGGCTACGGCTGCGGGATCGACCACCTCTACTACACGGCACTAGCTTCGCTACTCCACCAGCAGTACGATTAGGGCGATTTGAGCGTAATTTTACTTCCCCTTCTCCCTCGACCTCCTCACCAACCTCCGCTCCGGGACCCAGATACGCCACCGTCAAAACCGCCATCGCAGTGTGCATGTTGGTGACGTTGTTACGCGCAAAAACTGCTTCAACCCGAGTACCAGCGGCGCCACCAGTCGACCACCAGTGGCTACAAGCGTACTCCAACCATTTCTGCAACCTATCAACTCAATGCATGTCAGGTGCAGCAGCAACAGCAGCAGCAGTAGCAGGAGTAGCAGCAGCAGCAGCAGCAGCAGAACCAGCAGCAGCGTGCTCAGTGTAAGTTTTAAACGCACCGTGGGCGTACAATGGAACCACTTCCAGCAAACAATAGCTGACCTGGCTGCTCTTTGTTACGTCCCCGGGACGAGGCGCTAGCCAGCCCTCAAGAGCCCTGGTGCAGGAAGATAAAGGCTAGAGTGTCTCGCAAGCAAAGGTGGCACCTCGGTGGAGTGCCTGCTAGCATGGCAGGACACCAAGTCCAGGGGGTCCAGGTTTTTTTCGCGTTTTTTTTTTCTTTTCAAAAGAAACTCCAGAGAGCAAACAACAAAAAATCGTCAAATGGAGTTAAAAAGTGAATCACGAGAAGTAAGCTTCCGCTCCTTCGCTGACACGCTCACTCACCGCACCTGGAGAAATAGGTCTCGCTAATTGATAACGCAAACCTGTGTGTACATGTGTTGATCCACAACCGCAAGCTGCTCACGAGATCAATTGTTTTCAAGCGCTCTAGTAGTAGTGAGAGAGCAACATAGAGAGAGCATCATGCACAGAGAGCTTCGTTTTCAACTTCTCTTGTTCGGTGCGCTTGCTGAAGACTAAGTACTTTTTGCATTCCTATAGTGTCCTTTTCGTGCCTCTTCACAAGCTCTTACTCGTTCGCACAATAGCGTGCTCGGAATGGGCGCCCGTTCGCAAGCGGACGCCGATAAGCAAGCGTGAGTGACGCCTGCTGAGCGTCTGATCTGGAAGATGCCCATTGTTTACCTGTCCCGGACTCGGGAGTATCACCTACACAGCCGGGTGTGCCGCGCGTGTTTGTGTGAGTAGGACCTGGGGAAGAGAGAGAGAGAGAGAGAGGGATGCTTGTTCGCTTGAAAGCTTCTGAATTACTGAGTGAGTGCTCGAGTGCTTGAGAAAGTTGCTTTCATTATCCACTACCGTAGGTCATTTCACTTAGCAGCCATTGAGTCGGTAATCAGATCATACTATTAAACCCACTAATTGAGCACTGTAGAAGCAATCAGTCTTATCTGTACATCCATCCGTTGGATCTAAGCTACACCGTTACCCTCATAACAACCTTCCTTGGCTTCTTTCCCTCTCGTGTCTCACCGGACAGGTGGCGGTGGAATCCATCGGGATGACGGTAGGCGTTGCGGGCAGCAACCGGTTCGGCGCAGAAGTAAAGCCGTAGTGAACTTCCAACAAGCGGTCCCCGACAGCAGCAACAACCACGCCACAATTTAAGCAAAGTACGCAATATCTCTCCCGCAAGCAACACCCGAATTCAATTTTGTGACATCTAGTGCAAATTTAAATCAAAATTTTCAACAAACGCAACAACAAACGGAAACACCATTGCAACAAACAAAACCCAGACCGGCACGCACGGAAGAATGTGTGGCGTGCCGTGTGGGCTGAACAAACCAAACGAGAGCAAAGCGAACCAAAACGCAAACCGATAAGCAAATAACGTTTAATAGGATAAAGAGCAGAATAATACAAATAAACAACAAAAGCGCATAAGCAAACGTACCCAGCAAAACAAGAACGTATACAAAACCTAAAGCTAAACAATCAGAAAGCCCAAAAAGCGTGCGGCAAGCGCGGGGTGCTTTTTGCGCGTTAACCGCGAACCAGCAAAGGAAACCAAGCAACCAAAACAAGGGAAAATAAAGCAAATACTAAATACGCCGTATAAGCAAATAACTAAATCAGGAACACGCAACGCGGAAACGCGTTGGGGTGCAGGAGGAGTTCTTTTACTAGTTGATAATATTTAAACGTTTCTACACGATCGTAAACAAACACGGAAACAGAAAACGCCATATTTAGAGGTAGTAATAAGGGGGAGGGAAGAAGTAGTCTCCCATCACGTAACGCAATTGCCACTAGGGAAAGCAAAGGCAGGGACGCAACCGAAGTACCCGTAAAGAGCAATAATATTCCCAACACAAAAACAAATGCCCCAATGAACATTCAAGCAACACCGCCAGTGAAGCAATAGACAAACGCAAGGTGACAACGTGAAAGGTGACAGTTAGTGGTGCGCGTGTTTACACGTGTAGCGTTAAGTACTTTGACAGTTGTACAAACGAGGCCAAAATCAAAACCGAGCTGCTTGTTAGTGGCGTTTTGAGTGCCCAGTGTGTTGAGTGTGTGCGTATGTGTGCGTGCCACGCGTGACTTTGTTAAGTAGTGCTGTGTGCGTTCCAGTATCGAGCAGCGTGCAGTATGGCTGGCGCGCTAGCGTGCGTACATGAGCGGCCGACTCATTTCGCCAGCGTTCTCGGACGGTGCCGGTCGGTGTCTAGTTAGTTTCCGCGCGCGCTTTCGGTGTGTACACGTGTATGGGTAGAGGATCCATGCGAACCGCAACCGTAAGCCCGCCAGCGTGAGGCGAAATGCGGTTTGCAGCCGGACCAGCTGCTGGCAAGAGTGCGCGTCAAGTGTGTGGCAGCAACAGTCGCAGGTAGTGCCTAGGTGTTCGATCGCACTACGATCGAACGACTGCTGCCTGGTACGGTGCACCACGCAAGCCACGCCAAACTACTACCACCCACTGCCTCCCAACACACCCCCACCATCCGGCTGGTGGTATCGACCGTCGCAATCAAAACTCCACATCAAATAATAAATAACAAAACAAAACCAAAAAAAAAAAAAAACATCGCCGACCGAGTGAACGCGTTCGTGAGCTGGGTTTGTGGCGGGGAACGTGACGAGAACGGGCCACCGATAACGCACCGATAAAAGCGGAAAGATTCGCGCGGCAGGGAAATTTCACCAAGCAACACGCATTTCTGCAAGCAACCAACCAAGTGTACTCGCCCGCTCGCTCGTTCGCTCTCGTTTTGTACGGCGACGGATTCGCCCGCCCGACGGCGAGCGAAACGCGGCATGAGTGCTCGCAGCAGCAAGTAGTGATACCGGGTCAGCCAGTGACAGTTGCTTGACAAGTGTCATCAAGTGAGTGTGTGCGTGCGTGCGTGCGTGCGTGTGTCAGATCCCTCTCGAATTTCCCGCGCGCGCGACGGAACTGTGTCGGAAGATGTCGCCTCGAGTGGCGTGGTTTCATCGGTACCTACCGTGGAGTGAGCGAAGACTTTGCACCCGCACCAGCAACAGCTGGCTGCTGCCTCTGTTGACGCTCGTCCTGATCAGCGACCCGAGCAGACTACAGTCGACGGCGGCCGACGATCGGGGACTTCACAAACGAGGTGAGTAGTTCGCATCTGCTTCGGTCGGTTGCCGCCAGAGGGCAGCCCGAACGGAGAGGAGACGCGAAACATTGATTTGTTTTCATCTCAGAACATGGCGGTGCTACGACTAGTACGATGATTCGTTTTATTAAAACGAAAAGCGAAAAAAGGCTGAAAAAGCATTTCTCTACTTACTTTCCTACCTGATCTTACCTTTGATTTACGATTCATACCTTAAAAGTCCGCTGTGGATGAAGTAGCGCAGTCACCCACTGCACGCAGTAACCACAAATTTTCATGTAGAACGTTACTTCTCACACGGATGAGAAGAGAAAAAAAACCCCCGCAGACACGCATCACCCAACACCTAAGTGCTAATGGCACGTTAATGCCCACCGTGTGAGTTGAAGTTTCCGAAATATGAAATCTAATTCTGCCAATACGCAGCAAGCACCTATTGCGCGGATGTGAACACTAATGACACGGAATGAAGCGTGCGGTTTACGGGAAAAGGGGATGCGATTAAGAAGGTGCAAGTGGTGCGAGAGCGGGCATCGTCACTAGTTTGTAAATAGAATTTGTTCCAGGTAGAAATGGACCAGGGACATGGGAGGGCCTGTAGACCAGTGAGTGCTGCTGGTGGAGTTACGCATGTAATTGCTGTTTCTTTTGAATTAAATTTTTTCACTTTTCTCCATCGGAGAAGTTGGATCTTCTGTTCACTCTCGCTCACTCTTCAAGCGCTCATTTACGCAACATATAAATCTACATCCCTACACGACTATGATAGCAAATATTTCAAGAACTTTCGCTCCTTCTCCCTCTCTCGCTCGTTCGCGCAAGCTCTCATCTCGCACGCGCGTGATAAGAAAAGCAAGTCTCCATTATCGCAATCTTTTCCACCCCGAGAATTGACACCCGGGCGCCCAACCAAGCGATCTTGCGGCGCGCCAACTCCTGCTCGCCGTAGCATTTCCGGCCAGCGTGCGCTTACTTTCTTCCATCTGCCGTCTGGTCGCGTTACAAAAATAACATAAATAACACATCACGTACAGCGCTGATATAGAGCAGAGGTCAGAGCGGCGGGCACGGGAGGCAGGATGCGCGTGGAAAAGAAAAACACCTACTTCCATTAGCCAGTGGTAACCGCCGTGACCGCGAAGATTAGCACGCGATCGAGTTTTGCTCGAACTTCTAAAAAAAAAAACAAACAACAAAACATGTTCCAAATTCTGATTGCTGATAGACGATTGTTTTCTGCACCCGTGCCCATGTGTTTTGTACCGTTTCGCACCCATCCATTAACGGTGGAAAACATCGCACCCGCACTCACGTCACTCACGTTGTTCGCAACGATCCGTTTGTGTGTGTGTGTGTTTTTTTTTCTTTCGCTCCGTTTTTTTTCCCCGACCAAGATTGATTGGTGAAAATTGTGTGTTATTGGGTGGGGGCGCGGGTGAGCGGCACACGTGGAGCGCTGGCCGAGAGTCTATCAGAATTTACATCAGCTTGAGCAATTCCCGTGTGAGGCTGCACTCGCACGCCGGTGAAAGGCGCGTGTGCGCGCTTGCGTGCTCGTCGCCACGGCGCTCATTCTCAGCCGCTCTCTTGCTGCCTCTCCCGAAGCTGCACGCTCCGAAAGAGCGGTGTTCATTTTCTTCGCTCCGCACGCACCGTGCAGGAACCGTTCGCTCTTCGACTCTTTATTTCCGCTCACGGTTCATTCTCTTGCCCACAAACCCAGTCTCTCGCTCTCTCTCGCTCTCAAACACACTTTCGAATGAATCGGTGGGGCAGGACTAGCAAGCAGTGTTTTCCCCCAGGGCAAAACAGACGAGCTCGTGCACAGGTATGTGAGCGTGTACGTGTGTGTGTGTGTGCGTGTAGGCGTTAGTAGGTCACTGAGATACTTTTGCGAACACTCGCGGAAAGGAAGCGACCAGCTCGCACAGTCACGGCTGGTGACCGACTGGCCCCGGAAATAACCTTATCCACTCTCGCTCGCACACTCGTTCACTTTCTTTCTCTCACGCGCGCTCTCGCTCGCTCTCACGCACACTCTCGACACTCGTCAAACGTCACCGTGCGTTCCCCACTCCACTCCCCCTCCTCTCCCCTATACCGTGACCTTTCCTTTCGATAGGTCTGTCGGTGGGACGCTGCTCTACTATGACCTACTGGAGCTATAATAAATTTTCTATTACTTTACATACAGTTTCGCTGACGCGGACACGCCGACAAAGTGGGCGTCAGAGGCAGAAACAAACCCCAAACGGAAAAACGAACGAGTTTGACAAGGAAGCTTGATGGGGGAGGTTTTTTTTTGTTTCCATTTCCTTCCGCGACGTTCTGGACGTGGGGAATAGTTTTTGAAAAACTTGTTTTTTCCCATTCTCATCCTTTTCCTGATTGAGTCTTCAGCTTCATCGCTGTACGTGATGCGCGTTTACGTCAAACTTAGATATCTGTTCCATTTCTGCTCCAGCTCCAGATAATTTTCTTTCCCCGATTTATATTCTCATTTCTTTTTTCATGCTGCTTTCTTTTTTTTTTGCATGTTTGCTATCCTGTTCTTCTCCCATATACTTACACTCATATGCCCGAATTCACGTGAACACTTAACGTTTCGAGCCACACACACACATACAAACACGTGATCGTTTACGAAGTGCTCGCATATACCATCCTATTTCTGGGACTTAGATACATCTCGCATCCTGCACCTCGCCGTCTTCGATCCATCGCGGGAATGATTTGTGTGCAGAAAATTCGTCATAAAACATCATCTCACCCTCACGTTGGCTTCGCTTTTTGAAAACGCTTTTTTTCTACTTTCATTTTGACACGAGACTGCTCCTGTAATAGCCAAAAAAGTTGATATAAAAGCGAGAGCATCGAGCGGGCTATCGGGAGAGGGAGAGAGAGAGAGAAAGAGAGTGAGAAAGAAACGGTACGGCAGCGTGATTTAATGGGTGGGGGCGCCTGGTCGCTGGTAGCAAAAATGCGTCCCCACCCGCTATCGCTATCCACCAAAATTGATGCAAACACTTTGTTCATTAACTAACCAAACAGGGATGGGGAAAAAAACAATAAACAAGTGGCATCAAAAATAAATGATAAAAAAATTAATAATCGAACTCACGCCCAAATGGGTTCACAGGGTTTTATGGGTGGGGGCGCCTGGTCGCTGTCTCGCGAAAATGCATCTCCTCATGCTGTTGGTGTCCACTAAAATCGGTGCAAACAGTAAAAAAAATAAAAAAAAAATCAACCAAAAATAGCTATCATCGAAAATAAATTTTAAAAAATTTCGAGAAAAAAACAAAACATAATAAACGAACACATTTCCATGCCGCCTTCGGCCAACCCTCCCACATCACTGGAGCCCTGGCCAGAAACCATTTTTAATCCGTGTAGCGGGGCGTTGCGCGGCGGCCCTAGCTCGGGTTGGAAAATATGACCGTTCACCACACACGGCGGGACCGGCCACGGACCACGCGGTGGACCATTTTAATGTGACGGAAAGCCACAAATACCCTGAGACCTCCCCCCTCCCCGGAGCCGGTTTAGCGAAACTTTTCCAGCTAAAATAATGCAACCGAATGTTAATTTTGCGCGTTACGTTGTGTGTGCCGCCATGCGATAAATGCAAACACACACGCACACGAGCACGCACACATACAAACAAGAGCTCCCAAACTCCGTTCCCAGATATTGAAGTTTTACGCGAACGAGGAATGTTCGGTTTTGCTGATACAGTGCGCAAATATATTACAAAAGTTGCACGTCCGCAGCGCGTCGCTGCTAGTTTTGTGTTGTGTTCGGTTTTTTTTTTTCGTTAAGTTTATTTTCTTTTTGTTTCATTCCTTGATTTAGATTCGTTAGCCACCGTGTAGCGGTGTTTTATGTAGATTTTCGATTCGGTTTGGTTTTTACAATTGCGCCTTTTTATGTTCGCTCTAATTCTTGTTTATTAGTTAGTTCGTGTTTTATTATACCCATTTGGTTTTATGTTATTGTCTACGTATACATCGCTCGTTGTTCGTTTCTAGTTACATTTTCATTGAATAAATGAAATTTTTTTTTGTTTATTTAAAAGTATGTTAACACATTTTTGTTATCATTTTTTCAAATTGTCTCTTGATTTTCTGGTTCTTTTCACCATATTGTGTATCTATTGTATATTTTTTCTTCATTTCGTTGCTCGGCTTATTTGTAGCATTTATCATTTCTATTTATAACTGCGTTCTTTTTTCAGTTTTGACATCACCTTTCCCGATTTGTTTTATGTGACCGTTTATGTAATCATATTCATGTTTTCTCTTTTTTGTTTGCAAGTTTCCGTTCTGTTTCGGTTTCAAAGCGTTGATGGGTAAGCAATGGTGTTTCGGGAAGCACAGAAGGACACGTGTGAATATTTATATTTAAAGAAATAATAATGCTTGATGAGCGTTCAGCCAAGCGGTAACCGGGTATCCTAATGCGCCTTTCCCACCTCCATAACCGATGTGTGTGCTTCTCCACACATACACACAGCTCCCCATTAGCGCCTTCTGCTCACCAATCTGGTTCGGTAAACCGTCGAGGGCGTCAGTTAAATTTTCCAATTTTGCGTTTCCAATCTCCACGTGCTCAGTTTGCTAGAAAATTGGGTTTGGTTAAGAGGCACTCTCTCAACCTCCGTTTGCATCTCCCCCTCCTTTGCTCACACCCCGGAGAGGGTGGTTGTATGGGTACACATATGGTGATCTTTCCACGGGGCGTACACTCCATCAAAACATCGTCAACGTCGTTTGCCTTGTTAAACGATTCCAAATACGATCAACCTTTCCGGTGATGGGGCTGGTTTGGATTTTTTTTTTGCTTTTTACGCTCAAACCTACCTAGGGCGAAATCCGAGGAAGAAGTAGCAGGCAAGTAAGCAAGCAAAAAAACACACACACAGCCAACACAACATTCTCCCTCCCGGCAACGAGTGGCAGGAAATTTCACTCGAGCCCGAGTTTTTATTTATGAGCAATTTTCTATTAATTTGTCAACTCGCTGTTGCGCACTCGTCGGGTGTGCTGCTTTGCGTGTGCGTGTCCACCCATGTGTGTATGTGCGGTGGTGTGTGTGTGTGCGATTGAGAGGCATCCAGCACCGCACATCCTGCATAAAAAATAATAAAAAAAAAACAAATGCAGAGCCGATATGGCTCGAAGGGCTTTTTGAGAGAGACAGCGATTTTGGTGATCAAAATCACAGGCAAACACACAGACAAGCACAATTTATGCTATGATTGGATACACATAAAAATAACATGCACATTATGGTTTGTGTGGTATTACTATGAGTGTATGAGTGTTTTTTTTATCCTTTTTTTTCATTCCGAGAATCTGCTCGCCTGATATTTGTTTTTTTTTTCATCCTTTCTCACAAGCCTCACTAGTGGGATTTTCATTTATTTCTCGATCCAATGTATATTTCGCACATTCCATCGATTTATAGTGACATGTTAATTGTTTGTTATCGAGAAAATAGGCTTCAATCACTTACGCACGTGAGAGGTGCACAAATTCCCATGGTTAATCCAACGAATCGATCAATTTATTGGAAATTTATACATTTTTATAAGTCTTTATTTTCAGTATAAAATTATTTAAATATTTTGGAACAAAATAATTTGTTTTCACTAATCACTCTTTAATTTATTAATTTGAATTTTGTTTTGATTTGTGATAGTTTTTAGGCATAATTGTTTCATTATAAATAAAATACATACAATACATTATTTTCCTCTTACCAACAAATATAAACAAAAGAAGATTTATTTATGAGCATATATATGTCTATCAAGTTCGCAAATTCGCGAGCAAATCAATTCAGAATGAAATTAACATCAACGGCAGATTTTGATAGTAATGCAATCAGTCAGGAACAACCCTCGCGTTTTGATCATATTAACCTACTGAAGAATAAAAAAAAACAAAATACAGAGAAGATATCGCACATTGCGAAGCAGGTAGAGAGAGAGAGGGAGAGAAAGCTCATTTCGCTGCGATGCATCCGATTCGATTGCGATTAAATCAGTCGAGCTAAAACCCAAGGCCAGATCCGATCCGGCGATACATCCGATTGCTGTAATGATAGTGCGATAGCGATTTTCGCTGCATTGAATTGCGACTGCACTCGATATGCGTCGGTATGGGTGCGTGTTTTTATGAGGGAAGATGGGAGCAATGGTTTTCTGCGGTTTTCCAACCCGGAACGGAACGAAACCAAACCAACGTTACGGGCGCTGGCATTGAGATAATTACGTGTTAATTAGTTTTCACATAAACTATTCATTTCATCGGTTTCCGTGTTCTTGTTTGTTTTCTCGTTCATCATCTTCTGCTATCTCTGCTTCCAACACGCTTTAAGTTTTACCACATCAAGGTTTTAAGGTTTAAGTTGGGGCATAACGTAAAGGTTTATTTTTAAATCTATTTTTCCTCCACAACGGGCATTTCGTTGTATTGGTTCGGGTATTTAAACTTTGCTAAGTGATTATATGCGTAACATTTCTGTAGGAAGTAAAGGAACTATCAGCATGATCGAGGTGTTTGCGCCTAAATGTATGCAATTAGCTTTTCGATGCGCCACTTTTAACAGTAAGTGGTATACATTTTTCTGTGCATTTAATGTATAATTGTGGCCATCTAGCATATTATGATTAAATAACTTTCTCCCGATGTATTCTTTTTTTGTCTATTTAATATATTACATGAAGGATATCCACCATAGCAAAATTATTATTTATAAAGTTTCCATAAGACGACATAACAGAAAGTTCGCACAAATATTGTAAAATATCCGTAAAAATGCGTATCATACAGCTTATCATTTGATTCCCTAATATAAATCTTCATCCACGCCTTGCAGTATGCAATCTGCACTTAGATGATAAGATGCACCTTATTTTTCCCGCTCAATTACGTGATAACCGGGTAAATAAAGCTGATTGCATACATTCGCACGTGGTTGGCAAAATTTAACGCCCGTGAGTATGCAATCTAAAAAATTGCCCCAAGTCCAGCGCTGCTATTCAATTACGCGCAGCGCTGCAGTGGCCGAGTAACGATCGTCGTGGCCTGCGGGGAACTTTTAAAACACACTAAAGCGCAGTAACGTCCACGTTTTGTTGCCTACGAACGATATACGATATAAAATTAGCTAATCAAGTGGTGCTGTCAGTTTCTGGCAAGGGCACAACCGTTACAGTGACCGCTCCCTGGAAGGAAGAATCGCCTTTAAAACCGGAATGATGCCGGACGGACTGCAACGACTGCACATAAAAGTGTCTTTTCCGGCAGCGTATCATTGATGGTACCGCACGGGACGGTGGTAATAAAATGCAATTTTTCCGATAGTGGCTAGAACGAGCTGCACTCACGTACTCGTCCGAGGCGGCCCGGACGTTCTGGCGCCACCGCCGGGACCGAAGTTGGTTCGTTCCACGCTGCTTCTCCGTTCCCACCGCGGGACTAATAAATCAAGCAGTTACTGGTTTTGTGATCCAGCTCGATCATGACTTTTGCGATTCGGTGACCCATCGCCGGAATCCGGTCGTTTCGGTTGTTCCGAGACTCGGGGTTACAGCTCAATCAAACGCACTGGCAACCGGCGGACCCTTTTGTTAGCGAACGCTCCGTCCGCCGAAGACGCTGACAGTGCTAGGATGCACGGTGCCCTCTACGCTTCTGCTGTCCGCATTGCGTTTCGCAGCGCACATTCAGGTGCAGCGACGGTTTTGTGACAAATCGTCGCCAGGAGACTACGCAAGCAGTGGTCCGCATTGGAACGCGGTGCGCACTGGCACGCAAGCGGCTGGAATGCGCTGTGCTCGAGCTGCAACGCGCCTTAGTCGCATGCAACGCGAGGGGCGACAAAAGAAAGAAAAAAGAAAAAAAAAAGCACGCCCGTAAATGTGACGATAACATCATTAAAGTGTGCATGCGAGAACGAATGGTAACACTGATTGCATACGTTTCAGGCGAATTTAGCGGGCTGTAGAAAATTAAACCTACTAACGTGAAAAAGACGCAATCAACACAAAAATCATCCCGCATTTATGCAACCCGCACAACGACTTCTAATTCAAGGGTTAAAATTTTACCCTTTTCTTTTACTGAATCAAACGAATGGTGTTAGAAAAACGGATTTTATTAGTTTCATTTTAACAGCCTGAAAGCAATATATTTTATCGCGAAGACGCTAGAGCCAATCAAGTAATGTGTTAATAATGAACTGACATCGCGTTTGCACACTAAATTGCATACATCTCGGCTGACTCATCAACGACGCGCCAATAGGTACAATACTAAACGCTTCACCAATGTACCCGTTGCGCCCCGCCGGGAAGCCTTTTTCGCTTCTTTCGTTGCGCCTGAACCGTATGCAATACGCACCGAAAGCGGTTCGATGTTTACGGCTGCGCTGTAAAATGATTTAAATTGGTTTTACTTGTCCATAAACTGTGTTTTATGCGTGAGAACGACCGCAGAAGAGCATGAGGGGGGAATCGCTGGCAGTGCTCGGTCGGTAAGACTTTATCGTTTCACCCATCCCCCCGGGGGGATGCAGTTCCGGCGTCGGTTTAATTAGGAGCAGGAACTTTGTGTTGCAAAATAAGGCAGCAGCCCCAGCGCTAACATCACCGACAGCCTCCATTATCGGTCCCGATCGTCCCGGTTGCAATGGTAGCTTCCCAACCGTCGTCCACGGCACCCTTCCGCCCGGCGTTGCTGCGTGGAGCGTCAACATCGTCTTCGGAACGCCTCGCGGTTGCCTCCGCCGGGTGGTTTTGCTGTCTTAATTTATCACGTTTATTTGTGGTATTCTGTGGTTGCGGTGGCCCGGGGGTCGGGGGTCGGGCAGAGGGTAGCGGACCAGCGGACACTGGCACACGCTTTATGCACTGCAGCCCGCACGCCCGTGTAAGGGGATCGGAGTGGAGGTGATTAAAACTGCCGGCGCTCTTTGAAGCCGAAGGTTTATCGCTTGAAGAGCGTTCGGACAGCGCTGCCCCCCGTTTGATGGAGTAGAGCTTCAGGATCCGGCTTGGAGTGGGTGGGTTTTGAGAGCTTTTTCCCCCACAAACACACACACACACACACCCACACACTCACGCCCTCTCTGTTGCTCTTATCACACCGGAAGCAGAGAGCAGAATTTAATTTCACACTTAAAGTGTTTTATTAAAACAATTCGCAATATCAATTAACTTCGAAAGCTGCCCTCGGTAACCGCCCGGCGCTTCTTCACCTGAATGCGTTTCTTGCAGGTGAGTGGCGTGTTTGCCGGCCCGTTGTAGCAAATCTATTTCCCCCGCATGCCCACCCACCGGGTCAATCGCAACCCGCGGTGGGGTCCACCACCCGCACGCTGGTTCGGAACGCGCAACAAAGAACCGACGGGCTCGAGGGGATTTCTTCGGCACTCGGGTAGCGTGTTGTTTTTATGTAGTCGAATCTATTTCTACTTGGTACGGTTTCGTTCCAGTGTTTTCTTTTTTTTTTATATAAAATATATCCCTTCTCACACCGTCACTCTCGCTCGCTCTAGAGCTGTCGCCCTCGTCATAACTAACATCGATGGTGTTGGGGGCCCGCTCGCCAGACATTGTACTTCTTTGAACTTGCCTCCTTTTGCCCTGCAGCGTCCTTTTTTCCAACGCTGCCAACGGGAGGTTCGTGTCAAAGTGCCGCAAGTAGTGGTGAACATCTGCAGCACCAACCATACGCCAGCAACAGAAAGTAAAAATTGAAGAAAAAAAAACAAACACACACGCACACGAAACAACGGGAAAAGAATATGACGAGGGATCACACACGAGCACGGTCGTGGAGCATTTAAGTTCGGGATCAGTTTTGAGGTGGGCAAAGCCGCTGGCAACAACCGGGCGGAAGACGAACGTGGGATTAAAGAGCTCCGGGCGTCGTGGGTAGTTTTGCCACGAACTAGAACCCTGGCACCCAGTCGAGGTGTCGCTTTGACGAGGGATTTCATAAGCCCCGCGTTCGGGGAAATTGTGCTCCCGGCGCAACCGTTCGCACGTACACACGGACGCATCGTTCGCTTTTGTTTCGGTTGCCAGCAGCCGGAAACCCAATCGCATATCTGCGGCACGCCGGGTGAGAGTTTGTATTGAAACGGAACTGGAACACCTACCGCAAAACGTTATACGAACGTTCATTGCGCCAATCGGGAACGCCAATCGGGTTTGCCTCAGTCCTGCCCTTGAGCATGCTTTCCTGAGAAAATGCGCACATTACACCGTGGGAAATATTATTTACACGTAAAATTGGCGATAAGTATGCCATTTGCCTACCTTTCAGGCGTTTTTTTTTGTCAACACGGCAAAAATAAAACGTCCGTTGCGAATTGCCTACCTTTCAGGCGCCTATCTATCCACACAGCAGCATAGTTTCGAGTAAAACGAAGCACGCCACGAAACGCAAATGCAGCAGGAATCGCTCCATGTGTCATGCGGGTTTGCGCACATTCAGGCGGCGGGAGCCACATCCGTGGTGAAAAATCTCGCACCGAACATCACTCGCATTAGCCAATTTAAACCGACCATCGCTCGAACGCTCCTCCGGTAGCTGGGTTGCACAAGAATTCGGGATATAAAAAAGTAAATAAAAAAACAAATCTCCGCACGAACAATATTGCCCGGACCGGCCTGCATTTTCGTCCCCGGGTGGGAATGTGGAATTTTGTGTTCGATTGATGTTCACCTGGCCGGGGTCTGGCCGGCCCTGAGCAGTTCCGCGGCACCGCAGAGCTAATTATACACACGTTCGAGCGTGTGCGCGCCCGCAATCGACCCCGGCCACAGTAATTAACGCCCTCGTCCTACGCAATGCCGCTGTCGATGCAATTAACATCGATCACCTGTCTATCCCGACGACTGTGTGTATGTGTGTGTGTGTGTGTGTGTGTGTCCACGTGCTCGTAGCTGGATGAACCCACCTCTTGCACTCGCACAGTAAGTAACAGGTTCTTCATATTCTCCGCAGTTTGGGTTGGGTATTGAAAAAAGTGGGCAAAAAAAAACGTTAAACTCATTTAAAATACGACCTCGATGCTTCGATACCAGCCCGTGTTTGCAGTCGGCGTGTACTTCATTCGTGCCCTCACCTGTTACGTGTTTATGTCAATTAGCTCAAGTGTTTATAATTGCTTTCCTATCGAGGGTGAGAGTAAACACTTCTGGCCGGCTTGCTATCATTTTTTTTTCTACCCTAGACACACCAGGGCAGGATAGCAACAGAGCCTTCTTGTACTTCCCTTCCAGGGGCAGAGAAGGTACCGCTTAACTCCTCAACAATGTCTTAGAGACAAGATCTGCCCGGCTTAGCAATCGCAATTTGCTTTTGCCGAAGCACCGGCCCAGCGCTGCCGCTTCATTATTCATTCGTGCAAATCCCAAACACAAAACACGTCCTAATGAGCAGCAATCTTAGCTTGTTGTCGCTAGTAACAAAGCGTCGGTCGGAAGGGAAGAACGGGACTGAAGAAATCCGCCTCACAGGACGCAGTGATAATCGAACTCGGCTCGATAATCGTATTAAATCGCCCACGGCACGCGGACATTTATTAATCGATGCAAAAATCCCTCACGAAAAATGTGGCGCTAGGAGGCGGTTTTGTCCGTAAACGCCAACGCCTGAATGTAGGCACCCCGAGGCGTTTTTTTCACACGTAGGCTCTTCTAGCGAAAAACGACTTTCAAACGCATCAATTGGAATGATATCCCGGGAATTGTTAGCGATCGACTATTGTGCAACCGTTTGTTCCGCTTAACTCGGAACGAATAACTTTTTCTAAATGAATAATTGAAATCGCATTGGCCGATGCAAAAACATTCCACGCGTGGGAGTGTCGTTCCGAAAAACTGTAATTGACTTTTATCTGGTAGCACATCGGATTTTGTGGGCGCATCGGGGCATTTTTTTTTTTCCTCCGAACTAATGGTGCATTCTATTCCGTTCGTGAATATTTCATAAATACAGAGAAATCATATTGTACGTATTAAAACGCATTTTCCAATAATGAGTGCAACTGCAGCTAGTGAAACCCGCTCGATATCCGGTCGGTAATTACTGCATATAATTTCAACCACATTCACTTTGATCCATTAGCGCGCTTACATTTTGTTTCGTCGAATCGCAGTAAAAATAAAGACCCACAAATTTGCATACTTTCAGGCGCTCAATCTCTATTCTGTCGTTCGCAAAGCACCAGATTATTACCAGTTGGTTTGCGGTAATGGAAACAGGCAGCTACAAAAGTGCGCAAATGCAATTTGACACGATCTGCAAAATAACGTTCCAACACAATTCCAATGAGCTGTTCGAGTAACTCTCGAATTAATGAACGTATTATTATTTTTTTTTTTTTGTTGAAAACGAGTACTTCTAAATCCTTTTTTCCCCCACCTCCACCCCTACCACACGCGTTAATAGATCGCGCAGGGTGAATCCTTAGCAACCCAGGCTCGCTAGTGACGCCCGCGATGACGTTGATTAAAAGCGCGAACGCGAAGAAAACAGGCAGCTGGCGAAAGAAAGTGATTCAGCGTGGATTGGTGTGATGTGGTGCTTGGGTGAGCAAACGCAACAACGCAAACATCATCATCGTCATCGCGCTCGTCACCCATTTTCGCATTTTCACCCAAAAATCGCGGAACGCACTCAGCCAAACCCAACAGCGTCACTGCCGCCTCCCGGCCCCAACCATTACACCATGGGTAAACGAAGAAATAAATCACTGGCCTTTTATGTAGTGAACGTGCAAACAAATCAATATATGAATTAACAACCCCGCTCGCCACGGGGCGGCACGTGAAGGATGGGACCAATGTTTCCCATGTTGTTGCCTGAACCAACAGTGTGTCTATTTCGTTTGCTTTTCTGCCCACCTCACCAAAAAAAAAAAAAAAACCGGTCGATTCCGGTGCTGGTGCGGGGCGGACGATTAGATTACGGTGTGCGAGCGAGTCGAAATCGAAAATTGAACATCTTCGCAAAACAAATCAAAAGAAAAATCCTAAATTCAAATCGATAACATAAAATGACGCTCGGGAGTGATGAAAAACGCATCCAAATGGTTTGGTACGGAATGCGAGAAAGCGGAAGCCTTAAAAGCAAAAAAAAAGCACAAAATAATGTTATCTAAAAACTGATCGAAAGCGAGCTGAACTGACGAGGCAACACTAGCGCCTAACGTTAGGTAATCCCATGCGATGATGCAAACGTTCGTAAACTGAGAGAAAAAATCGATCATTGCATACACTTAGGCTGATTAGGGTGAATTGTCGTACCTGAAAAGTATGCAAAAGGCACTCCACCGACGGTTTGATAGCCCGAGTGCAGCTGTTATACAACTGTTCTACAAACTGATCGCCTTGCGGATTTTGCATATGTTTCAGGCGCAAACTATTGCAATCAGTCTAAAAAGCTTTTTTAGCATTCCTGCTGAATCATTGTGGTGGAGCTATCGTTATGCGGCTGACAGGCTGGTCAGCGACGGGTAATGGTCCCGATTTTAGTTTCCTCTCCTGTTTCCCCTGTAGCGCCAGCGCAAAAGCAACGGCCAAATTAATGAGCCATCGCATAGATACATGAAATAACGATAATTTCGTCCGTCCGCCCGGGATGCACATGCAAATGGGTGCTTATCGCACTGTTGCGTTCTCCGTGGCCGCCGGTGAGAATGCAGCGGCAGAACTTTGTCACTTTGCGGCGGAAGAGGAAAGCGATTGTAAAAAGCTGACCACAGGTAATGGGTTTAAAAAAAAACAACAGGTGGAACGAGACAAAAAGTACAGCAAGGTAGATAAAAGCAGCTCGTGGTGAGTAAATGGTAGAGCAAAACAAAAAAAGACACACACCGGCAGGCAGTAAAAGCGAGCAAGCGAGAGAGAAATAGTGCCCGATGGATGGAGCAAAACGCACAACAAGAACAATGCTGTAAAAAGCGCCGGTACCGGTTGCATTTGCTGCGTGCTTAGAGGTGTCCAAACAGCCCCCGGGGGGCTTTTATGTTGCTTTGCCTGCCAATAGTGCATAACCAAACTGCGTCCGGCGTCAAGCGCTGCAGCAGAAGAAGCAAACGAACCAAAATGCTAAAACAAGAAAGGCTTTTAATGTGCATTTCGGTGACCTTTTTGGCGAACGCAACCCAGCCGGTGGATAACGAACGAAAACGGAACAGATCGGGTGAATAAAACGATCGTCGTGGCATGCTTTTGGGTGGGACCGGGGTGGAAACGGAGCTGCGCCCGGGAGGTAGGCAACGGCGCACTTTTCCACGCTCGATTGACCAGTGTAGTCAACCTGTCAAAGTGACAGTTGGGACGTAAGTGGCAGTAGTACGCTAGGTGCCCAGAGTGCCATTACTACCAGGTACGGAACATACCATTTTGCGATGTATTTGTGAGTGTTTTTTTGTTTGGGTATCCAAACGCTAACAACGTGCTCGAGCAGCAGCGGACCTAGTACGTTGACGTTTACGTGTGGGCAACGTCGGCTAGTAGCCGTAATCTAATCAACGTAAAATCAAATTCAAACTTTTCTACTCCGCATTCGCACCCGGATCGGATCCGGTGACCAATAGGCGGGCCAGCTCTCCGATCCGTGTCGTGTGGTGTTTATGTATGTACTTCAGAATCGCAAAATGTGTGTACGTTATTTTTTTTTTTTTGCTTCTTTCGCTCAAGAAAGCAAACACAAGCCGCTGCTATCTTCACTGACCTTACATCTCCACTTACTTATCAGTTTTCTTTCTTTCGTTTTTTTTTTTGATTCCTTGCGCCTGGGACGAACTTCTAACCACGAAGCAATCAAGCGGAATGGAGCACGGGAAGGGAGGAGAGAGCGAGGGCGAGAATGAGACGGACAGCGAGCAGTAAAACATTTTTAAAGAAAATATACAACATCCGAAGTGTGGCTCCGGCTGCTCAGACAGGAAATAGGAAAAGCAAACAAATTGTGTAGCGATGCTTCCCGGACCAGCGCCCGCTTCGTGCGGGCAGACTGCTGGCTACGGAAGGAGCCCAGTGGGGGGGGGAGGGGCGTGGGGGGTTCTGCCATCGTGTTTCGGAAGAAAATCCCACCAACACGGGCACAGCGCAGCGCAGGAGAGGTCCGATTTAGCCCGTCGAAACCGGGGCGCCCATAAATTCAAACACGAATCCTGCTCGCAGCGTTCGGAACGGCGCACGAAACAAATCAGCCCAACAAGGCCAGTAAGCCAATTCAATCAGCCCACGGTAGGTGGGGACCGTGGCCGCGCAGTCGATCAATAGTGCACTAATCTCCGTGCTAATCCACTTATCGGCGAAAAACTACCGGCGGTGGTATTCGATCGGCAATCCCGACCGTCCCGACCGAAACGCTATTGAGGTGGAGGGTGGCGCGATTTCGGGTGGCACATTTACTGCACGGTTCGGGGCGGCTCCAACACAGGTGCGCCTCCAGGTGCGGGTGGAAGTGCGGTTGTGGATAATCAATCATTTCGCCCGCTGAGCCGTAGGGACACGGCGTTCGCGACTGCTGCGGGACAAGTGGCACGCGTATCGGAATCGAATAAAAGCACTCGACAAATCCGGTCCGGTGCCGGACGCCCGCGCTGCCACCCAGACACAGAAAGCGGTACGTGACCGTTCCGTTCCGGTCAGGTTCCTTCAGGTTCGGTTTTCGGTGCTCCCCAACCGACATTTCTTCTCTAGCTCGCCATGTGGAAAGCTTGCTGGCGGGGCCGTGCTGCTGTATAGATGTGCATATACATAAACGCCTGTATACCTATACATGCCGTCGATATCGGTATCCTCGTTTCGGCAATTCTTCTGGCAAGTTGGGCAAGTTGGGTTTCCCGGGTTTGTGTGTTGGGGTCCATCCGCTTACACGGTGGAAAATCGCTTTTTCGAGAGTGTGCAAAAGCGAGAGCGAGAGAGAGCGAGAGAGAGAGAGAGAGAGAGAGTGAGGGTAGATTTTCATCCCCCCCCGAAAAGGGATTCCGAAAAGTGCCCGCTTGCCTCTCTGTGTGCGTGTGTATGTGTAGTTGTACCAAACACATACAGCAAAAGCGCTTGCGCCCTTTAACATTTTCATCACAACGCCGAAACCGAACCTACTGGTTGCAGCATCTACAACAACAACAACAACAACAACAACCAACACACACGTAAAGGGCACCCAAAAAGAAGAAAAAAAGAAAACGAAAAGCAAAAAATAGGAGCAAAAAGGGAACCGAACGGTTGCGCACGCCCGTGCATGTGTTGCGTTCGTGTGCGGCTCGCCCGCCCCGCACCAGTTTGCCTACCTTTCGGGCGCGAACCGAGCTTTCGGCGGGCCCGACACGGCCGCATCGCACTTCGGGCTGCGAAAGTTCGGCCTGCTACATGCCGAATCCGGTGGCTCTCATGGCGCTCCGGACGCCAGCTTATCGGTGGCGTTGGCTCTCCGACAGCAGCTTCTACGCTACCTTTGCCTATGGCTTGCTTTCGGTTGGATAGGTTTTTTTATCTTTTCTCTCTCTCTCTCTCTCTCTCGCTCTCCTCCCTCTCTCGATATCGCTCGGTGTGTGTGTGTGTGTGTGTGTGATTTTTTGCTCTTCTTGTTATCCGAAGAAGATGAAACTTCCTAACGCGACGCTCAACGCCTCAACCGCCATACGCGCAACCGTTCAGTAGGGTGCGACACTTGCTGACGAGCGGGACGATAGAGACAGTATCGAGTCGTATGTTGAACGTTGTTTCGGGAGGGGGGGGCAGGACTACTGCTATCATCAGGCTTGGGCGCTTAAGTTTGCACCTGCTACCAGGTGGACGGACGGACAGGACATCCTCCGGGAAGCTGTTCCCGTACAGAGCACCGGCCGAGTGCCTGCGATAGAGGTGAAGTGACCGTGTGTGCTTGTGTGCTTGTGCGCTCTACCTGCCTGTGTTTGTGCACGTGTTCGTGTGTCGTGGAAGACGAGGGCACCGTGACCGTAAACGGCTTCTAAAGCGATAAAGACACTGATTGCCAGTGGCCTGCCAGTAGGGTCGTTTCGTGAAATCTTTCACCAAACGTCGGTGCAAACGTTCCCGGCCGTGGAGGTGGAGGCTGCTGATGCTGATTAGGCTCGTAAAGGCGACATTTACCATAATCCGAATCGATAATGAACAATGATGATGATAAACCTGATAACGGAGAGAGCGAGAGAGATGGACGGGAAGGACTTCGGAGGTGACTTGGTGAGCGTGCTCGTGTGCGTTGTTAGGTGTGTGCGTCCGTTCTGCCGTGCACGAGGAAGAAAGGAGAAAGCGTGCGAATGAGAGAGCGAGAGAGTGTGTGTGAGAGAGAGGGATAGAGATAGAGTTTTTTTTCCCACCCGCACTTGAACTTTCCCACTCCTTTCAAAGCGTAAGTCTTTACACAACTGCAAGGGATAGAGTGCGGGCGCGCAAGACCTGAAGTTCAACTTCAGGTGAAGTTCGTCGCGTTTTGTGGCTTTCGGTGTTTGTGTGTCCGTGTGAGTGTGTCGGAGAAAAGGCCACCCTTTTCTGGCAGCGTCTATTGTTTGTTAGGGCGTTCTCGGGCTACACACTGGGCAAAGTGCGCGCGCGAGTTTTTTTTTCTTTTTTCTTTTTCTGCGGGTTATCGGTCTTGGACCTCGGTCTGGGGAGGCCCGGCAGTTGGATCCCGCCATGGCGGTGCGCTTGATAGTTGTTAACTACACTTTTGACACAACAAATCAAACCATCGGGCGGTTGTTTTATGGGGCTGCCGTTTCGCGGACGGCCGATTACGGAGAGCGGATCTGGAAAATGCAAAATCCTGGGACATGTCGGCCACAAGCCAGAACAAAGCTCGCTCGGTTCGCGCGCGCTCTCTCTCACTCTCTCGCTGGTAGGACACCTCCCGAAGCCACCACCACCATATAACGCGAGCGTAACTCGACCAAAGCTTTCACTTCGTGTCGTGGTCGTCGTCGTCGTCGTCGCTGTCATCGTCTCTAGCGTGACAGCTCCCTGTGCAGGTGCTCGGCAGGCTGAACCAGTTTCGGTTGTGCTTTCGTGCGTAATTGTTGACCCGGTCGGAAGTGTTACCGCCGTGTGTGCAGCGTCGGTATCAGTTCGCCAAAAACGCCCCCTCCCCCACCAGCAAACGTGTATGTGTGCGTGCGTACGCACCACTTCTAGCGTCTGCTGTAGACAGCTACAACTTTGGGCCAGACTCCGAACAGCGTGAAATCTGACGAATCTCGGGTGTGCTTGTTTGTGCGAGGGAAAGGCGCGCCGGAGATCCCGCGGATGCGGGTGATCCGGTGAAACCCTAGCCTCCCGTTTCGCCACGAAGCTAACGATACACCAAAACCAGAAGTTTATCGTACCTGCTGGTTGATGGTGGGCTTCGCGTAAGACAGGGCAGCATCGTTTGACCTTATCAAATTTTTGCACACGGAACAGCGCCGAGCGAGCGGGTTTCGGTCGTTTATCAGACTTCAGCCGCTGCCAACAAGCAGAAACAGGAAGCGAACTCCGGAGGGTCTCCGGCGAGAGGATGTAGTGATAATAGTTTGAGTTGTTTGTTAGTTGATTAGTTACACCGCATATCCGGTTTCCACTCCCAGCGGCAGCATTGACATTGACCAGCGCAGTTTTCTAGTTCGGAGAAGTTGCCCAGCTTCACCCATGGGTGGGATGGGAGCGTTGCTTGTAATTAAATAAACTACGTGTGTCTAACCTTTACCCAGCGCGGACCATAATCATCATGGCGTCCCCGCCGTGCCCGTCACCTACCTTGGTGGTCGATGGGGTTCTGGTTCTAGTAGCGCAGGTTCACTGCTGGCCCAACATATGGTTCGCATGAACCGCACACGGCATCGGAAGCATAAATTGCCGCGTGTTTCTCATGCGCCTTCACCTCTTTGCAGCATTGACATTAGTGAAGTTTTGAATTCGGTTTGAAGTGCGATACTACAACAATAACTTTCCGTGCGGTTACTCGTGAGCTTGTGCCAGTACCCGACCTGTGTGTGAGTGTGTGCGTGAGAGTGTGTGTTAAAGTGAATGCGCTTTACTGGACCCAAAGAAGAAAAAAAAATAACACCGCAACGATCAACAGAGGCAATAGAAAGACAGTGAGCACCAGCAATCAACAAACCAGACACTGTGGTGATAGTGACTGTTTCTGCTCAAATTGCTCACACTCGCCCCATCATTCAAACAAGCAGCACCGATCAGTAAGTATACTAAGAGACGCCTAAGACGCTTGCGATCACTTTCCGCGCCTAAAAAGTATGCAATTCTGCTGCCTTCCAAAGCGGTTCGTGTCCGCGCTGCGAAGAGCATCCGTAGCACAGAAAACACTGAGCTGTGCATACTTTTAGGCGCTATCGTATGGCAAACTTGCGCTCGTTGAAGGTTCCTTCCCGACGAGGCCCTTGCGAAAGCCATTTGTTCGGGTTAGTTTAAAGATGATTCGCTTATTTACCCACCCACCCCCCCGCCACGAGCTGCAGGTAGATGCGCGCTGGAACGGGTCGCTTAACCTAGTCGCACCTGTTCAACGGTCGAACCTGGCAAATGGCTATTTTCTCGTGCAAACAGAGCACAACATTTGCACACCTCGCCGGAGCGAACATCAAATTAATGAGAGCTTGGGGAGAGGGCAGGGCGGGACGGGGTTTTCCGAAATGAAAACACTGCACAAACTACTGCTGCTATTTTCGCATCCCCCCCGTGCACCGTGGTTCACACTTTTCTTGCGCGTTTATATTTCGCCCAACCGTTCGCTGGGCGGGCTGGGCTCGCTGGCTCCACCGTCTGCCCGTAGCACCCGGAGCAGTGCGAAGCGAAAAAGACCAACAAAGAACAAAAAAAAAAAGAAAGTCGAGCCGAATAAACGTTGTTTGGATCAGGCACTCCCAGCTGCGCGCCCGTGCCTGGGACGAGACGGCAGCGGTGGAAGCGCCGCTTCGTGTGTTGTACGAATAATTTATCGTCAAACTTTTTCCCAGCGCTGGGAACGCTGGTCGCCCACACGCCCATGCCGCCCTGCTAACTTGCTGGTGTCGGTTGAAGAAAGCAACCCAGCAGAAGTAACCATTCTGTTTTCCGTTGCGTTCTTCGTCGATTTCGTTCTCTCTCTTTCGCTCGCACACACGCACACTTTTTTTTAACGCCTCTGTCCTAAGAAATGGGTGTCCATTTTCTTGGTATTTTTTTTTCTTTTTGTACTTCGATTTCTTATGCATGGATTGTGGACCATTGAATCGTCTGCCAGATAGTCATTCATGCGTTAACAGTTTCCAACAGAAGCCCCCCGAAAAAGCCCGACCGGGAGGATACGGCAGCTCTAGTGCACGCCGTCACGTGGCCGGAGTCCGGAACGGCCGCAAAACAATGGTGCCTTCACCGTGCGGGAAAAGGGCACCGTTGGCCAACACACCCGCCGGGTGGATGCTGTTTCGTAACGCCCCATCCCCAGGACGCTTTGCGCGCTCGCGGCGGGAGGTGTTGCGGCTCGTCGCAACCGAGCCAGTAGCGTGATGAAATATGGCCGTCGGCACTTCGGCAGCAGCAGCAGCATCCGAAGCCATCCCGGCCTTCGATTAGCCGTTTTGTGGGCTGACAGTCATGCAAAGGAGAGGGTGGTTTACAGCAGCGGGCGTGCACGGTTGTCGAATCACCGCAGCCCAACCGCAGCAGCAGCGTCGCGGTTACCGACGTTTTGTGCCCCCCGGGTAGGGAAGCGAGTTGTTATGTAAGACGCCATGATGATCTCCGTGGCAATCCGGGGCGAGCGCACACAGACGCAGGCAAGCTGGTGGCAGCAAAAACGGATTCCAAGTCGATGGGATTGCTGTTATGACTGACATGGGCAACCGGGGAAGAACGAACGAGCGAAGGCAAACGCGACCGGAGACGGAGGGAGAAAGAGCGCCGGTTTCGTATGCCACTGACAAAGGTGAATAGCGATGACAAGTGGTACGGTGGGAGGTTTGCCTCTATCCGCACCTTCGGGTTCCACACAGGAATTAGTGCCTTTGGAAGGGGCCGAAAAGGGACCGCAAGCGAGAAATCAATCGTCGCCGGTGTGGAACCTTAATAGAAATATCTAAAGCGATGAGCAGAATCCCTTCATTTGAACATCTCATTTCACCAGCTGCCTCTCACTCCACCTGACATAACCGCTTACATAAATAAATATGAAAATGTTAACAAAATGTAGCAAAAAAAAAGTTGCACGGAATGTGGGTAAAAAATGAATAAAGCCGTCGTATTTTTTTTTTTTACTTTTTTCGCTCCATTATCGTTACCCATCTCTATTGTAAAATAAAATAAATTGATTTTTCAATCGCGTCTCAAAGCACACCATTAGAGCACGTCAGCGTCGAACAAACACCTGAAAAGTATGCAACACGCACAGCAAGGTCAACTGTAATGCGATGATGCATACAATGCAGGCGTTCCGTACCGTTCCTGTTGCTAGTTCTTCGGCTTTGTGCCGTTCCATTGTGATCAGCCCCCTGAAATGCGGCTCATTAAATGTTCCACCGTTCGGTCCGGTGGCTTTCGAACCGGTACCATCCCCAGCCATCGTTGCCATCACCCCGGGGCCGCCACCATTTATTTGTGGCTTGTCTTATCGCCCTGGTAACCTTCGCCGAGGCATTGTTCACCTTTTATGCGAGTTTTTCCCGTCGCCCCGGTGTCACCCCCGCGGCGAATGCGAGGAGCAAATGCCACATTCCATCTAAATTGACAGCAAACGCGTCGGCATCGAAATAAAGTAGACGGCACCGCTCGCAAATACGCAATTCGTTGAATTGGATGTGCATCGACGGCAAAATCGCATTACATTCCACCGTGCGGTGCGCTTTGTGCGTCTAGTGGCATGGCAACGCGCTGGGCCCAGTGAATGCAATTAGGTATGCATATGTAGCTAAATTGTGATTTTTGCACCGATCCTTCCCCTAGTGCCACTGCATTCGTGTTCCGTTCCGCCGCAGCAACGGTTCAATTGAAGGCAATTGATTTGCGGGCGTAAGAGGCTCTAAGCCTTTTAGCAATTTTATACCCCGTCGGTAATAACGTACGTATTTCCAGGGAGGGCCCAACCAAAGTGCTGAAGTAAGTGCTGGTTGTCCTACGCACTGATTGTCGTTCCACCAGCAGGAGGTGGGTACCGCTCTGACCTTTCTGGTTGTCGTCAAGGTCGTCCAGATTCGGGGACGGACCCGGTTCCGGGGGTTCTCCTCCAGGGCCTCGTTCCGGCCCCGTCCAGACATCCGACCGTTTCCGGGCTCATTTGAGCGTGTTTCGTCGACACGGCCGACGGCGACCCGATGCTAACTTATTAGCACAAAACCAACAGGTTTCGGCGATCGGGTTGAATGTCTCCATGGTAAGCACTCAGCACCCTAGCACACACACACACACAAACACTTCAACTCACCCGCATTCTATTTTCGGATGTGTGTCCTTTCGCATCCTTCCCGGTGTAGCCGCTGATAGATGGGATGGGAGTTTTTATACCCAACTGAGTCCCTTTTTATTCGTTGTTGCCACTCGATCGTGTTGTAAACGTTTTGCGGTGGATTTTATGTGTATGCGAGTATGTGTGTGTGTGTGTTTTTTCGATGATTTTGGTTTGCGGACGACGTCCATCTATCGACCGGGAGCGGGAGAAGCGGAAAAGGGCCGTGATGAATATTGTACCCTCCGGGGCGCAACTGGTTCTTCCGGCAAGTAACAATTTCATGCAGAAGATGGTGGGCCAGGACGTGCGGCGGTTTTGAGGGAAGGGCGAGGGAGAACCCCTTTACCCGCTTCCAGGCGTTCGGGATCCGGGACCGCAAAATCTCAAAACCCCCCATGGAAAAGGATTGCTTGCAGCGAAAGTAATGAACGTTTCCGAGAGACCGAGAATGCGTACATGTGTGTATGTATTAGCTGTCTGTTTGTGTGTGTGTGTGTGTGTGCGTGTATCTTCCCGGTACATTCAGAGCCGGGGAGAATGTGCTGGAGAAGCGCCAGCCGGCCAGGGAGATGGGAACTGCCCCACGAGGAGCACGCAGTTAGAAACAGGAAACAGGCCATCCCGTGTGTTTGTGATAAATGTATACTTTCCAAAGAATTATTGCGTTTTTCGACACGCCTACGCAGAAGTGCACATTATTC
This sequence comes from Anopheles farauti No. 4, assembly GCA_000956215.1. Lineage (NCBI taxonomy): Eukaryota > Metazoa > Arthropoda > Insecta > Diptera > Culicidae > Anopheles > Anopheles farauti No. 4. The sequence goes on along the minus strand of JXWZ01002420.1, from coordinate 17 downwards.
GTCAAGCGGAGCGCTCT
>JXWZ01002416.1:0-24735 GCA_000956215.1 Anopheles farauti No. 4 | reverse complement strand
AGAAAAAAACGAAGGTTGTGTTGGTCGACCCGATGCGCCGATATTACTCATGCAGATGGGATCCGTTTTGTTCTCGGTGCAACCACCTACGGAAGGCGAACCCGGACAGCAACGGTGGCGACATTCTTTCGTTGCAGATTTTTCGCACATTAAGCACGCCTTGTTGTGGCTTGATCGAGCCAGGTTGAAGCGTCTCCTGGGATTAACCGGATGGGAATATGGGCACCAGCTGCTTGGGAAAGATCGATCGGCAGCCACTTGTTTGCGTGCTCGAGATGGAAATCCCCGTTCGCGTTGTTTGCCTTCAATCCACCCCACAGCTGCGTGTGTTGTTGTAAAAATTCCTAACCATCGATTCGATAAAGAGGTTCGCTAAACGAACGTCGGCCGCAGTTCTTCCTCCGTTTGCGTGTGTTCGCCAAAAGCTTAAGACGATCGACACACGCCGCCTTTTCTTCCTGCGTCGCTTTCTCTACTCTTCCCCCGCTCCCCCATTCCCTCCCCCAAAGGCGACCAACCCACACGCAACACACATTCCTCCGGTGCGTTTGGATAAAGCTTAACTTTCCATTTTCATTCCCGAGCCTGATGCGCTGGATGGAACTACGTTTAGCCGCCTGGTCGCGACTGCTGCTTCTTTCTTCCCAGCCACGGGTTCCAGTTGGCGGTCGAAGGTTTAGGTCACAGCCTCAGTTCAGCGAGCATTCGAGGCAACATGAACCGGACGGGGGTATGTTTGTGTTCGCGTCGATTGGTAGTTCCGGTCACCGTGTATCCTCCGCGCAAAGAAGACGGAAGCCCCAAAACGAATACCAAACCAACGCGATCGAAACAAACAACAACAGTCTAATTTCAAACGGATGTTTGTCAAAAAAAATGTCGTCAAGCTTTCATGTTTAAGACATTCAGTTTCGAAAGGGAATACCTTAGTTTCCGCCTTACAAGATTCCGTCATTTCAAAAACTTTACCGTTCCTGTTGCTTTTTTAAACAAATATTTCACTCTCTTTTTTTGGGATATATGGAATGAGGAAAAAATGACACACTTTAAGGTCCAACAAATGTCCAAATTATTTCCAAATCTATTGGAAATAAAGGTGAAATTTCAGGACGATAACAAATATTTTATTACTAAAAATATATTTAGCATTGTGCAAATACAAAAAAAAATTGGCATAAATTTTCCAAATATTTACATTCAAACGGTTTTTCAAAAAAACAATATTTTCCTCACATCGATAATAATCGATTAATGAAATCGAAGTTCATCGTTCGTTTTCACTCGATAAGTAAGTTTACTATATTTTACAAAAAAAAATAGATACAAACTTGCTTACTTGGGCTGGGTTGATCCAAACACTGCAACATATTAGTGAAAAAAACGACACAACTAGGAATTGACTGAAGCAGATCATAATAAAAAGTAAAAAATATGTTCTAAGTTCAGTTTTAAGTCTATTATTGTATCTTGATGTTGTTTTACAGCCCTTGAGGCAAGCAACAAATATGAGTAAAAATGAAAATAAAAATGAAAAATAATACTGTTTGCCCACATCACGTGTCATGTGTTAAAAAGTATGCAATTAAACTGTCTATGGTAAATCGAACGCTCCTTCCCGACTGTTCCTTCTTTTCAGCGAAACGACTTCTCAAGAGGAGTCAACCCCTGCTCCCCTCCCGTTCAGAACACCCTTCGAGTGCGATATTAGCGGGGCACACACACACACTTTCCTCGCTACTCGAGCGTAAAGCCGTTCTGCAGCCTTTTTGCGCTTTCCTCACGCGTTGCGGCACCACAACGACGCTACACACTTTCCCGTACGATCGGCACCGAAACTGGTTTTGGTCTAGGTTCAACGCCGGGTCGCTAGAGTTCGAGCGTCATCTGCAAAAGTGTGCGCCCTCGTGCGAAGGGTTCCACACGACGACGCGGCCATTGACATTGGCCCGCGTGTTCGTTCGAATCCAACGCACAGAGACACACGGGCGAACGAGGCGTATTAAGGCCGATTTGCCCATCTGCTAAATGTCGTCGGGCTCGTAAAGTTGGCTTACGTGGGCAGTGGTGTAAGTTATAGCATCAGGACTAAGGCCGGTAGCTAGAGCGTGGCTTAGAACACTAGACAAAATCACCAAATGCCACGGCAAACGGTGTTTAAACGGATCCGGGAAACGGAGCAATCCGTAAAAAGTAAACCGTCGGTTCCCCCCATTTAGAAGGGATTTGAAATTGACAAATGGAATGAGATTGCCTCTCACTCTCTCTCTCTCTTTCTCTCTCCCGCTTTGTCTCTTTTCTTTGCCACCATCCAGTGTCCCGACCGGCCACCGATCGACCCTGATCTTATCTAAAGAATTCATTCAAGCGTCTCCATCTCCAGCCTCCGAGCCCCGGTCCAGCTTTAATAATAGTCCCGTGACGGCAGCATTCGGTTTCAGCAGCGATCCATTAGCCTCTTCCGGCGCAGGTAGACCGGAGAAGCAATATGCCATCACGGCCGTCCAACCGTCATGATAGATGAAGGAAATGTGGCTCCGACCTACCCGTCACGTACCCGAAAACGAACCGAATCACCAACAGTGGAAGAGTGCGCAGTGCAAATCACACACGAAACGAGAAAGAGACGGGAGACGGGTGAAAAAAAACTCCCAAAACGAGCGTGTTTGGTTTTGGGTGGATGTTTATTCCGCTCGCGGGCCCTTCGCCGGGTGCTTTCATCGGGTTTGTCTCCCCCTCTGTCCCCTGCCTCTGGTCAGCTGACCACCCGTGCGGCGTGAAAAGGTAGTCCCTCCCTCCGACCGGTCGCTTTTTTCATCCACATTGCGATATGCGGTTTGGAAACGGGTGTTCCTGAGCATAGAATGGAGGAAACGGACATGTCGCTTTCGATCGTGATTCCAACGATAGAACAAGCAGCGCACAATGGAGACGAAAGAATCGGAGATGATCTTTAAACGACGGTCCGGGATTCGTCCGTTCTTACCGCCCATGGCCCATCGAGCGCATAAAACTGTCAGAAAATGGGACACAAACTCCTGTGACCTTCCCCGACAGGGCGATCGCTTTCCGCTTATTTACGAGGTACGATAAGAAGGTCGAGAAATCGGGAGAATGGACGTGCCGACAAGTTGTTTAGGTGTTATTGGAAGGGTTCATTCGATTTTTCACATTCATTTAAAAGATGACGAAACATCCAACCGTTAAAACTAATTATATGAACGTGAATTAAAAACAAATTTTAAACTTTTTTTAACTTATCCGATTGAAGAAGAAATTACTTATGTGAAAATATAAAAAAGCAAATAGCAAACAATATATATATCATAAGAGATAAATAAATAATAAATAGTATAAGCAATAAAAGCCTTCGTTAAACTGAATTTCTTTACCACAAAAGCGTATAAAATGTATATTTCATTGGTTCTAATTGTAATACTTTAAAGGATGTTTCGTATTGTTGCCCACTAACTTTTAAAGCAAATTAATTGTAAAGATTTACTTTTACTTTAGATGGATACATATTAGGCGTTGTTCTAAAAATATTACAAATTTTTTTGGGAATGTTTTGTGATTTCTAAATATTTCTAATTATTGCTTTGAATTGTCTTAAGAGGTTTACATGCATTTTTCAAAATTGTATTGTTTACATAAGGCTTTATAGAGACAAACCCAGGTTTAATATATTATTTTAGCAGACCATGTCAAAATCAAGATTTTTGTCCAATATTTTCGACAATCCTCGATTAATTTTGTTTTCTTATAATCATCTGCATAAGAGGTCATATAGAAAAGACTATAACATATTTCGCAAACGCAACGACAGAAAGCAGTGTACATAAGCTGCCACAGCAAAATGTTAATGTTTTGCGTTGGAATAATTGATTTAAACAGGTTTAAGCGATAAAACCAACACAGCTCAAAATATTGTTCATATTACACACGCTCCTGCTAGCATTAGTTCCAAATTATTCATGGCAAGCCAATCAGCTTAGGAGCGTCAAATGCCACACCGAGCAGTGAAAAATAGCCAACATCGTTTCACTTTAATTATCGTAAGCCAAAAATTCACTGCATAAATAGCACCACCCTTTAACGCGACGGAAAAGGGATTGCCTTGCTGCTGCTAATCCCATGCAAACAATACATTCCACAGGTGAAAAAGAAAGCAAAAAGGGACCGTCCGTTTCCAGATTAACAACACGTCCACATCTCGCACCGGCACCCGTTACCGAAAACGAACGGTTTGTGTCGGCCACGGGAGAGAAGCAGCCCTTTACCATCCGACGGGCGAAGCGCCCCGGGGGAAGTTGGACGGAAGAGAAACAGAAACAATTCCGATTTAAATCCGATACCGGTGTATTCCGCGTGCCCAAAAAGTCGAGCTTTCCAGTAACAGTACTTCCTGTACAACTTCTTTTTTTTATTTTTTCATTTCGGACACATTTTTTTATCGCAACCCGTCCCATCTACTTTCCCTAGGGGCTCCGTGCGAAATGCGGCCCGTTTAGAAGGGAGCGCGTGCGTGCGTAAGGCCGCCGCGAAAAAGAACGAACAATTGAGCCTCGGGAGTTCGGACCCAAGTGGCTGGCCTAAAACCAGACCTCCTAGCGAAAACGGCTCCGTGGGATCTCCAGCAAAGCCACACCACATGTGATCCTCAGCCACCGACGGAGAAGTCGCTGAAAAACTTGTTTTCTTTTTGTTTTTTTTCGCTCGACCCACCCAAAGGTAGGGAGATTTTCTGTGGAGCTACTTTTCTTCAGTGGGACTTCGTTTAATTGACGACAAGGCGCGTACTGAAGGCGCTGTTGACAAGAACAGCACAGATTGGCCGTTTTTTCGGGTTGATCGGCTGAGCGAACAACAAAATGGATCAGAAAGTATTGCACAAAACTCAAATCCCTGTACAGGGGAAACCAACACGGCAAAGCCTGTTTACCGTTTGCCGTTTGCAGGCCATGATTCAGCATAAAAGGACGGACCAGCGGTTCTGGTTGGCCGGGATGGGGAAAAGGGGAGCTATTTCTTGTACGCAATCTAGTAGCAAATCTATGACTTGTAGAACGATCGATGCAACTTGATTTGTTTATTTTCTTAGACTCTCACATCGCTAACCAGCTAGACGCATGAACTTAGAGCGTAGCATCTCTCCCTCCTCTCTCAGGGGCTTTCTTGCGGCTTCCATTCTTGGGGCCGCTAGGCGAGTACGAGAGTTTCTGCCAAACAGCAGAGAAAAACCACTTTTATTTCCATCTTCCAGACTTGACCCACGAAGTTAGGCCCTCCTTTGAGCAGCCACACTTCCACCAACACATTTCGGACGGTGTGTGAACACACACATACACACAGGCAACTGGCAGCAAGCAAATATGTGCCTCGCAAGCATATCAACTTTCCTCCATTTTCGGATATCCTACTTCATTCTGCTCGGGTCGTGGGGAGAGAGAAAGAAAAAGAGAACGAAACGGAGAGGGAACCCGGCGAAAACGAAACAAAAAATATGCTGACGGCTGATCACGGTACCGAACGTGTTTCGAAACTCGACGCGCCCAGCATTGCGCGATCGCGGTGATCGAGGAAAGAAAAACAGGCCCAACGTCCGAGGTTTTTTTTTTTTTTTTTTTTGTAGGAGTCTCAAACTGTGACTTACTTCTTCGGCACTTCGGTGCTTCTGGCTGGCTGGCGCGATTCGCCCTCCTGTCTCTCGGTGCGATGGTGTATTGCAGTCTCTCACGACGCGGTTTATTCACATCCACAGACAATCAACACAATCAAATCTGCTCGAGCCACACTTACTCGTGCCCGAGTGTGCATTTCACCACACACCCCACATCCGAACGCGTCGCTGGGAAAAATTGGGTTTACACTGTAACATTCACATGAATCGATCGAAAACGGTAGAAACGTGTCACTGGTAGAACCACTAAACAAGTCAACCGCCACCGCCGCGGGGTTATAACAGTTAAACAAAAAACCACAAACGCGCACAGACACGACGAACGTTCGTCGCTTTAGCGCGCCTACTGCGATCGATCTGCAACTGCACACTAGCATGCGAAGAGAAGGGGGATGGAGCACACACAACGCACACTGCACAACGCACCACTTCACCGGAGGGACAAGTTCTTGAACGGAACGCACTCACTCGAAAGGGCAATGACGACGACGACGACGGTCTGCTGTCCGCACACAAAGCTCCCACAAAAGACTCGCAGCCCGTCATGCGCGGTGAGACGACGAACCCCACTGCTTGCACACCGACGACGACGACGACGACGATCGATCGCTGCTCGAGCAGTCGCTCGGAGGGAAGGAATGATAAAATAATACACCGTGTAACGCTTCCGTCGCCATCCGTCCGTCGACCGAGGCGAGAGACGGGTTCTTTCGGCGAAGCGGTTACTGCTCGACTGTCAGTTGTTGGCAAATGCGCAAGACGCCGCAACCGAGCAGCTACGAAACAGCCAGCAGCGTCTTGACGGACGCGCACACCCAAGCAACAAAGATCGTTGCCGCGCGGACCATCGTCGGGGATCTTAGTGGAGCGAGAAATGGTATTGCAAATATTTTTGGGAATTTTAACCAAAATTTATTTCAAAGACACATTTTCAATCATAATGTAACTTTTACTGCAGAAAAGCTTCAAATGTTAGCTAAAAATATGACATTTTCAACATAAAACCGAATGGTAGACAGAACCAATTGGTAGTATCACTATAAAAATTACTCAAATGATTACAATTCAGACTTTTAATAAAATTAAAACCAGAATTACCTGCCGATTATATGATCGTAACATCGCAAAAGCTATAGATTAAAAAGTGGTGCATATTAACTGTATAACGCTATTTATAGCCTTAAGATTCCAATAGAAGTTTCGTTGGATATATCTGAAAAACTATTGTAACAATAAACAATGAAGTTAATAGATTTCTTCAGGCTAATGCAGGAGACGTACAGTTCTTCTCACACAGCTAGATATCCTGCATTTTAGTAAACATAAAAGCAAACCATTGAACTATACCAATATGATTAAATGATTTAAAGCTATTTGCTTTGCTAATCAAATTTGTAAAATTTAAATAAATAAAACCAGATTCTTTAGTCATTGACAGATATGCCACCAGGTGTTTTATTACTCATAACTAACCATAATGAATGGTATGCGTGATTCGATGAAAATAGCGTAACTTTGTTATTTGGAACGTGCGCCTCACGTGCTTTTGATCTTTTGTCCACCATTCGTACAGCCACGATTGTTTCTTAATTCTAATAGATTAATAAACAGTAGTAAATTCAACAATATTATTGTACTGGTGCCTTGTTAACTACAATTGTTCGTGCAGTAATGTGATACATTACTGATTTCTGATACGTTTGTGTATTTGTGCATCCATTTTGCAAACATAACCTCATTTCCAACGGGAGTACAGCTATTCGCAGAATCAGGCGATGCCCTATGTTTTAAGGGGGAAACGACTAGTGAGACGACTCATTTATGTTGCTAAACAAATGAACTACGATTTCTCGCGTGTGGCTATTCAAATTATTCGGACGATTGATTTCATTATTATATTCCAGGACTTGGAATAGTTGAATCTACTGACCGGGTGTAAAACTCGGTGACGCCAGACAATTTCGCTTATCCTCTATTGCCGTGAAAAACACGGCAAACGACCACAGACGGGTAGTACATAAGTTGCACATGATTGGTGATGCATTTCCAGCGGTTAAAAACAGAAAAGTCTGTAGAATAGATGATTAAGATAAGTAACAGTGCTAAAGCTTGCGGCGATATATTTTACCTCTGCCGACAAAATGTGACGCAATAAAGTGCGAAGGTTACCATCGAAAACAATTCCATCATTTCCGACGACCGGTGAAAAGCACAGGTAACATAAATAAACCATTCTTTACAGCAATACTACGCTATCAAAAATACGGGACAACCAGTGAGTTTCTGGGAAAAAAAAACACCGGAACAAATCAAGAAATACGTTGGAAACGCACACGTCGCGAAGATCCTGAAAGATCCGGAGCTGTCATTTATCTTACAAGGTTATTGTACTTAAATCGCGACCGTTGCGAACGACCGAATTTTATGAATGTACAAAATTGTAAACCTTGTGCAAATGCTCTTCAAATGTCAGGTCAGTAATATGTAAACCTTGGTCATAGTTATATTCAAATATCTCAACCAACCTGGAGCCACAGGAAAACCAAAAACCTGTACAACGGATAAAATCGTTATTAAACTAAAGCAAAATTGAAACCAAGCTGCTGAAATAATGTGATAAATGCGAAAACGTTGCGCAACTGTGTATCTAACAAACCACAATCATAACTATCATTCTACAAGACTAGCTCGTTCGGCATCATCCGACGATGACTGCAGTGATAGTAAAAGCATTTTAAGCGAATTGATAATGAAGCTTAATTAAATGTTCCAATAAATCATACGTCCTACAGTGCTGTTAGCTAACTGCTAAAGTGCAACTAACATCATAATGTAAATTTTAATCGAACACCAAAAGTCATCTGTTTCCAAAATTCAGAGCTGCAAAACCTTTGTTCACTCTGAACCTTGTTCAGCACATTGTGCTTCTCTCTCGCGCTCATTTTTCTCTTTTTCACGCTCTCGTGCTCTCGCGCTTACGCTTCACGCAGCGAGCAGCGCAAAGTGCAAATAAAACACACCAACACCACGACCATCTAGTTCTCTCCTTCTGCCCCGTCGGAGCACGCTCTCATTCGCTTCTTACGCACACATGCTTCTAACGGCAACGGGATTTTCCAGCCCTCATCAACAGCTCTTGCCATCCTCTACCCACAAACCAACTCTTCTTTACCACACACACAAACGAACGCACCAGCATCTGGCGCTCGCAACCGCTCTCGCTCGCTCAGCGAATAGGGTGCTAGCGCTCTCGCTCTCCGTTGGTGCCGCTTTCTCTCTTGCGCCGCGAGCAACACGAAACGAACTAGAACGGGAGAAGAGGCATACAAAACGGCCTTTTTTCCTTCTCAAGTGTGTGAGTGAATCTTGCTGCTGTGCTCTGTTGCTCCGTGCGCGCGCTCTAACCCGGGATCTTCTGGCCGTGTCAGCCGCCATATTAAAGTGAGACAAAAGACGAAAAATTAGAACGGGGACGCACCTGTGTGTGAACTGCGTTGTGTTCGTCGATTGTGTTTCTTCCTTCTGATCGTGAACCGTGTGTGGGATTTGTTTTGAAAAAGGAATAACGCCCGGATGCCGGAATTCCTGGAGATTTTCAGGGAAAATCGGTGGCCCCTTCGACAAGGTCCGTGTGTGCGTGTGTGTTTGTGAGTCACCAAACGTCGGTTGCTGGTAGGAAAAGGTACGCTTCATGGACTTGCATCAAGACCAGCTCCGAAGCCAGCAAATGAGCACAGAAGGCTTTGTAGTTAGGTTTTCCCGAGTCGTATGGCCGATAGAATTTAATTTCATCCCGATGATTACTACTCCACAAGCCATCTCCACAATTGGGAGCCATGTTTCGTCACAGATTTTTAATTCTCTCCCCCTCCCCCCATTCCGGGAAACACTTTACGAGGATGCGATGATGCGGCAGCGCTCGCTTTTTTTTTTACTTCACTCCGTTGCAATGAGAGAGAGACGCACTCATACACGTGCGCAAGCCATCGTTGAAGCGCATGAGACGGACGGCTTTTGATGGTATACGTGTAAGTACGCGCGCGGCTTCACCTACAGCGGAGACAGACCAACGGCGCGAGAGTGAGTTAGCAAATGGCCGCGCGCGCGTTTGCCTGTGTGTTTGAACGGATGTGAACCGAACCAAAAATCCGTAGTCGCCTTTTTGGAAAGCGCATCTTCCCGTGTTGTGTGTGCTGCATCAGCCAGAATATCAGCCCGGTGGTTGCTAGACCATTCTTCAGATATCATTTTCTGCTGTGTTTGTTGTGGCGTACGTGTTGTTTAATCTAATTTCAATTGCTCGATAGTGCTAGAAAATTAGGGCTCCAGTGCATTGACGCGCGTTGTTGCATTTTTAGAGCAAATGCCTCACACGGTGACGCGCTCTCACGCAAGTTCGCGTACTGGCGAATCGAAGCTGCCTCGTCGAGGAACAATTGTTGCCGAAACACACTGCGGCCTGCGTCCTGTTTTGTTTGGTTCTCAGTTTGGCAGAAGAAACATTTTCATCCCATTTCAATTCGCCAAACGCGCGCGTTCTACTTTTGTCTCGTTTCGGAGGAAAAAGAAATTTTACAAAGAAAAGGGAAGGAACGAATACAATCGAAAAAGAGAGAGCCGCGGCCTGTGGACGAGAACGAACGACGTCAGCAGCACAGCGTTTTAGGCTGGTGCGGTAGTGTGCGTGCGCACGGTTTGTCTTCGTCGCACACCCTTTCACGGGCGTATGCCCGTCACACACCGCCGCACGCCGCCTCCGTCGTGCACTCTCGCTCTAGTTTTTTTTCTCATACGCGACAAAGTAGGCTATATGGAGGACGAGTAGTGGTGACAGCACGCTTGTGCGCGCGCGCGTCTTTCTTCTCATCTCCTCTCACTTGCTTCTGCTACGGTTGGTGTGTGATGGGTGCGTGTGCGTTTCAATCTATCAGCCTCGGCGAGCAGTCAGGCTGAAGGAACGCGAAGACGTTTCGCGATTTGTGGTTTCTCTTTTTTGTGCAGCGACAAACACGGACAACTGTGCCGTCCTTTTTCAAAAGTAATTTGCAGTAGAAAAAAAAAGTAACCTACGCATACGCAAGCGTGTGAACTAGCGATAGAAAGAACGATGAAACCTCTCTTTCTTGGTTAGAAAAGTTACACAAAAGAATGTCTCAGGTGGTTGTGTGAGTGTGTGGGTGTGAAACGGCCTCTGGTGTCTTCTTTCTCACCACCGCGTTCCCGTGTGGTGTTTCGTCTCTGCTGCATCACAGCACGCGCGGCATTATTCGCGGTTTATTTACGTTTTTTCATCTCCTCGATCTTTCCTTTCCGCCGATGGTTGAAAGTGCAAGTGATGTAAAAGGATTAAAGAGTAAAGGTGCATTTTTCCCCAATTTCTTGGAATCCTGCAGGGGAAACCCTTTTCACCGGGAGAGAAGCCTTGGTAGCCGTCAGAATGACAGTTCATTTGATTGCATTCTGCATTTTGTAAACATGCAGGGTTTTAGGTGACGATGCTAGATGGAAAGAAAAGGCTATTGTTCGGTTTCTGGTGAATTCCTAGCTTCATAGCCAGTCTTTTTCCTTTGGTCTAGATATTCCAAGTGTCAAATAAGTATTGAACACTATTTTGGTAGAATAAAACATCTTTGAATTATGTTGATTTTTTTTCGAATACACACTGATTTGTTGTCTAAATTCCTGTGTGCGTTGCGTTGCATTCGTTTTTTTTTTTCGATTCCACTCAAAATCCTGCACCGCGAAAGGAGTGGTACATTTCTACAAGCACAAGGTGAAATCGTGAAGGCGGCTATTCAAGGGCTACGCGCGCCAACTTTCATTCGAGCGTGTCTTGTTCGTTCACTTCTAAACAGATTTCAACGAGCATTTTTTTTCACCATACGACTTCGTGCTTGATGGCTAAACGACACCTTCCAATGTGACGGTGTCTAAATGCCATAAACTGCGTTTCGAATTGTGGGAGGTGGTGTCTTTTTTTTTTTTTTGTAAAATTTGTTCATAACTAATGTATCCAGCATGGGTAATTGGATCAAACCAGTCGTGTTTGATCCAATATTGACACTGAATCAAGAGAGCAGTAGGCATTGTCGTCCGTAACTAAGATTTAAAAAGATAAACATATCGTTCTCTGCATCAACAGCTAGAAATATACTAATAGCTATATTTTTCCACGCTTTCCAGCGTACCATTGGCCGGAAACTATGCTCACGGTTCCCATTCTTCTTCACCGACTGAACGCATAGTGTGTAGAAGATATTCTGCTGCCCGCTCCTGTCACGCCTCATCGCAACCCGGCGGCACGCGCCCGGTAAATAATGTTCACCGCAAACAACATCCAAACGGCGTCGGGCACACCAATCGGCATACAGTATCAAACGACCACGACCGACATCAACAAGGGCAACAAACTGGAGGGCCAAAAGACGAACCAACAGGCGCCGGAGTTTTCGACGTTCTACGCCAATGTGAATATGATACAAAAGCTAACGCCAACGTCCCAGGTAAACCGTGACCCAGACGGTTGGCAACAGCATACTACTCACTCAATCACGGCTACCGGGGGACGATCCAGGAACGAACTAACTCGCTGCTATTTTTTTTTCTCTCGACCGGCTTTCTTTTCCCGTAGGCGTTGAGCACCGTGAACCTGGCGCAGCTGTCCGATGAGACGAAAACGGTGCAGTACTTGCAGCCGTTCGGTTACGCGAACTGTGCGCTGGTCAATCAGATGCCGATCGCGAATGGTGTGACCGGAATCACCGTCGACGGCAGGCAGCTCGTCGTGAACAAACCGATCACTGTAAGTATTGCTTGTTTTTTTTTTGCTTCTACCTATAAAACGCTTCTATTGGCTGCTTCGGATAGGAGGTCAAATCACTTCATGCCTTTTTCTCCCCCACAGAACACCATATCGAACATCAGCTTCAAATGCGACGTGTGCGGGTTGATGTTCAATCACCTGACGCTGTTGAACCACCACAAGCGTACCCACAACCAGGATGGTGAAACGACGTCGGACGCGATCACGGTCGTAACGCAGGCGCAAAATCTGGTCCAGGCACAAAATCTCATCTCCGAGACGGGACAGAACCTCGGCCAGATCCAGATCGTGGCGACGGAAGCGCTCGATCCGGCCCCTACCCAGCAGCAGCTACAGCATGCCCAGGACGCCGCCCAACAGCAGCAGCAGCAGGCGCAGGCACAAGCCCAACAGCAGCAACAGCAAGCACAGGCGCAGGCCCAAGCCCAACAGCAGCAGCAGCAACAGCAGCAGCAAGCACAACAGCAGCAACAGGTTACAACGCACACGACCAAGGCAGACAAATCGCAGAAGTGCATCTCCTGCAACGGCCCAATCCACAACAATCCGAAGCGAAAGGGACCGAAGCTGATACGTTGCGAAACCTGTATCAGCAACGATGGCGCCCAAACGGTGGCCAGAAGTAAGTATTAACTAGTGTAGCCTACTATCGCTCGTGTAAAACGACGCTCATCTTTTTCTTTCTACGTCGCTCTCCGTCGCCCATAGCAACGCAAATATTTGTCGCACCGGACGGTGACATCAAGTTCGAGATCGGCGAGATACCGAACGCGTCCAACAGCAACTCGTCGATGGACTCGCTGATGCAGCCGGCGGGGCAGCAGCAGATGCATCCGATCAAGGCCGAGCACACCCTCGTACCGCAGCAGAATGCGCATCCGGTTAAAAAACGTAATTTAGCAACAGTCACAAAATGTAACAAATGTAACGGTTCTGGTGTAATTATAGTTGGTGGCCAGAAGAAACTAATGCATCAATCGCAAATCCATCAGCAGTGGGTATCCCAATTCTTCTCTCCACTACTCGCCCTCGCCGCGCGGGTTGTGAAAGTACGCCTTTTAATCGCCGTTAACATTGCTGACGTCTCTTTTGTAGGCCGGAAAAGCCCTTCACCTGCAACACGTGCGGTGGCCGGTTCTCGCGCTACTCGAGCCTGTGGTCGCACAAGAAGTTGCACACGGGCGAAAAGAACTACAAGTGTAATGTGTGCGGGATAGCGTTCGCGAAGGCCGTCTATCTGAAGAACCATATGCGAATTCATACGGGCGAAAAACCGTACAAGTAAGTGGCGGATAGTGAACACGAGGGCGCGCTTATTAGAACCGAATCTCATCTTTGCTATTTGGTTGTGTTTTATTTTTTTCCTTACAGATGCGGCACCTGTGGCATGCAGTTCTCGCAATCTCCCCATCTGAAGAACCACGAGCGAACGCACAGCGGAGAAAAGCCGTACGTTTGTGAGGTAAGTGTGTGTGCGTGTGTGCGCGTGTGTGCGGGAACTAGAACTGGAGCAGCTATTTAAACTCTTCTCCCATCCTTTAACCAGGTGTGTGACAAAGGTTTTGCGCGCCACGCCACCCTCTGGAACCATCGGCGCATCCACACCGGCGAGAAGCCGTACAAATGCAACCGTTGCCAGTCCGCGTTCAGCCAGGCGGCCCATCTCAAGAACCACGAAAAGGTACGTTCGGTTGTTTTTTCGTTTTTGTTTTTTTGCCGCAACGTTATGATCCATTTTATTGAAACGAACCTTGCTTCCTCTTCCGCAGGTTCACTCCGGTTTGAAACCCTTCAAGTGTGACATCTGTTCCGCCGCATTCGCGGATCGCTTCGCGCTGAAGAGGCATCGCGGTATTCACGAAAAATACGGTAAGTGATTTGTATGATTGTAGAAAGCCTTATGTGTACGACCCGAAGATGTCAATCGACTTATTAAATTGTCCATTACTTAAACAAAGTGGGATGTAACAGAAATTAGAGTTGAGCCTTAGAAAAATCGCTTTCAAACACAACTTCGTAAGCTCTCCCGGTCAACAAACAATAACCTTCACTCAAATCATTGCAGGACAAACCACTCCACTGCATCAGAACCAGCAGCAGCAATCGACCCAGCAGGTCGTAACGCAAGTGGTACACAAGGAAGAGATTATCGAGATGGAAGAAAAACCGCGAGAAGTTATTATCACCGGCATGTAGAGAGAAGTGATCGCCGAACTAATTCGCCACCAACCTATCGAATATAATCGCAAAGACGAAAGACCTTTTTGAGCGGACGTAAAAAGTTGAAACGTTGCGGTCGAATCGAGCGAACGCGGATAACTGACTAAGGAAGTGTACATGCATTACTGAAAGTATGATTACGATTTGTTTGTAGCGTAGCGATAATAGTAGCGTAATATTAGGTCAGGTTAATTTTACTGCACATTGTTAATCCCTCCCTGCAAATCTGGAAGGAGAGAGCGCTACCGTAAGGTGGGGATCCCAGCCGCAGAACAAATTGGGCTTCCCTTTGGGATAGTATCCACGTGGCTCTGCAACCCTCTGCACGGCTGAACCGATCGCTATGGTTTATCACACCTTCCCTTTTTAAGAGTGGAACTATAGAACTGTATTTTAAGCGTAAAGTGGTCCGCCGCCGGACTAGGGAAAATAACAGTATAATCTGATTCAAACTTATACGTTCGTGTTTTGTTTTAAGTTCATTTTCACAAACCAATTGATGAAGCGCGAGTATATGAATGCTGCAGTTATTTTTTTTAAAGCACGAAGAAACAGCTGAAATATTGTTCAACGTAACTTAACGACATTTGGAAGCGGAGAAGTGAAGGTTTCGCATTTCGTTTGCATTAGGTACTATTATTTTAATTATTATTATATTAACTGTAAACATAATAATTACCTTCGATTCGTCTGCCACATCGTTTCGCTGTGGAAAAATTAAATGAGAAAAATAAAACAAACAGGCTTCATACTAGTATTCAAAGTGAATTGGTGAAAAGTTAATACTCTTTGGCTTATTATTTGATTAGTTTAAAGTTTGTTAAATAACATAAACCACCATAATCCAACCTCCTTCCGATTGCGGCTAACGTGAAAGTATATCGCCACATGTTAGAATTACGCTAGCTCTAGCACCTAAAGTGACGTTCGTTTGGTTCAAGTATTGCAATATGGCATAAAGTGTAGCAAAAAAAATGGTGAACATTTTTGCCATGCACAAGTTACGAGGCGTCTATTTTCCTTCTTCTCATCACCCATTAGAACCGTATGTGCTGGTCGGTTCCGAATTCGAAACGAAGCGGGATGCAGCCTGCGTACCGAAAACACTGAATTGTAAATAGAATTTTGAATGTTACTCTCATTCGTCACGATATGGCAACCTGGCGCACCATTTTTCCTCACTGTCACTGTAAAAAGAATGCGGGAAGCTCACTAGATCTCCAGCAGCAGTAATATAGCCACAAACCAACTACACACTTGAAAGCAGTAATACGTTTCGAAGTACGACAAGGAAACCACATGCAGACAGAAAATACATGTACGTGCGAAAATAAATAATTTAAATAAAACTGCAAACGATCAAAAAGTTATTCAAGAATGTTGTTAATATTGTCTCATTGAAGTTTTTTTTTTCTATATTATTTGAAAAACGTTTTCGTATAACGAAGTAAGTCAATGCCACTCAAATTATCAGGTCTTTGTAATTTATCTTTTTCTCAACATCATGTGCGAAATCAGGTGAACGTTTCTTTGTGTTATTTACTGTATTTAACCGTTATTCGAATTCCCAAGAATCGAAAATGGGTTCATAAATCAATAACAACTATCAAAACTGTTTATACTACTAGATTCAATACTGCAAAATCAGAGGTACTCAACATGCTTAGCAATGCTCAAAGCAAATATTAATTCTAGATTTACTAAGAAAGCCCAACATTTTTTAACGAATACCTTTAGAAAAACCTCTAGCGAATCTGTAACATTTTATTATTGATAAGCTTGTAAGTAGATAAATGAAATGTTTAACCTTCGTAAGTGCTGTGTTTGCCTGCCCCTGGAAAAACAAGGGTACAAACCTAATAATCTGAAGAAGAAGAAACACGTGCAGAAAACGTCAAAATCTCCTTCTTGTTGTTTGTTTGCACCTTTCGGCTACCTGTTTTTGTTTCGCTGATGCCGTATCGCCATATTTAAAAAAATGGATCTTTTCGTCATCGACACTGTCGGGGACACAGGCGATGCATCTACGAGCACATCCTTTTCCAAAATACATAAGCTTCCCGAAACGTACATCCCCGCTTATGATGGCACCACACCAGCGATCGAAAACCCAAAGCGTGCCGAGACACCAGTACACGAGAGTGATGACGACGAGGATTATGCAGGTAAAATATAACGCTCATCGTGTTCGATAAACGTATTCAAAACGATCCTTATCGTAGGACTTCCACCACCCGGCCAAAGCATATCCATGATACTGAAAAAAGATGTACCTTCTCAGTGCAAAAAAACGATTTCCGCTACTACGTCTCAGGAGCGGCGTACTTTGGCTAGAGGCAACAGCAAAGGAGCTTCAGTGAAGGAAATAAAAAGAGCCTTGAGAAATGATTTGGTCCTCCCGATGGAAAATCTGGCGAAAACGGACGTGGAAAGCGAAATGCAAAAAGCTGTACTAACCGCTAGCATTGAGAAGAAGGAGGACATCGCACGACTTGCCATGTCGGACTCAGCGCTACGAAAGTTGAACAGGGTAAGAAGTGTGTCGTTTGTGTTTGTGGCGTGTAACTATGTGCGATGATATATTCTTTCTGATGATATATTCGACAGCTGAAATGGTTGATTAGATACTCGATTAACTTATCTAGACTCAACCCGCGTCCGCTAACACCCACCCATTGTAATCTTGACGGAATGAGCTCGTCTCGTACGCTTCTGTAGTCTTGCATTCCGTCGTAAGGCCAATGGGACAGTCGATCGGTTCGATTGCTTCGATTGAATCGTGCGGATCTGTAGTAACAAACCAACGCACACTGGTTAAAAGAACAATATCAGTGTGCTGGTTGCTTCGATCCAACAAAGCACTTCAAAATGGGTTAAATTTGGATGTGGGTCTTGTTAAGTTCATGTGAGATCTTTCATCCGATTGATGTCCTCTTTAGTAATCTGATCAACGCCGGTACGAGTGCGAAACCGAACGTTCTCCTGCGAATGCTTATTCAAATGGATTAAATGTTTTTCTTTCTCGTTCCCATCAATCCAGCTGGAGCGTCAGAAGACCAAGGGCAAGAAATGGTTCGATATGTCCGCGCCGGAAATGACGTCCGAGCTGCAGAATGAGCTAACGCTGCTGAAAATGCGCTCGGTGCTCGATCCGAAACAGTCCTTCAAGCGTATCGAAAAACGTAAGCAGCTGCCGAAGTACTTCGAGATGGGCAAGGTGATCGACTCGCCGCTGGACCATTTCAACGAGCGGGGCGTCAAGAAGCTGAAGTCGAAATCGCTCGTCGACGAGCTGCTGGCCGATGCCGAGTTCCAGAAGTTCAACAAACGCAAGTACGCGGAATCGCTCGAGCGGCAGAAGAAGAAAGCTTATCACAAGGCGGTGGAAAAGATGAAGCGGGAGAAGAAGCGAAGCAAAAAGAAATAAACTATTTCGTACTTTGTTTACTGTCTAAAAACTCGATCACTTTTCTTGCGACACCGACGTACGCCTCCGCTGCCAGTGAGCTGGGGAATTTGAGGCTAACCGGCGTTCCGGCATCACTGCAGCGCATAACGTCTCTTTCGATCGGCACACGTGCCAATAGAGCAACCTCGAGTTCGCGCGTATATCGGTCCACAAGATT
Organism: Anopheles farauti No. 4; assembly: GCA_000956215.1. Classification (NCBI taxonomy): domain Eukaryota; kingdom Metazoa; phylum Arthropoda; class Insecta; order Diptera; family Culicidae; genus Anopheles; species Anopheles farauti No. 4. The sequence continues at coordinate 6,389 of JXWZ01002416.1, read as the reverse complement.
CTCGCCCAACTCGATTTCGTTCGCACACTTGTCGCACACAACGTGGCTCATGTTTTCCACCAAGCCGATCAGTGGAACCTGCAGCGCTCGATACATTTGCGCACCCTTTTTCGTGATGTCGAGGGCCGCTGCTTGGGGTGAGCTAACCAGCACGACCCCCGCGATCGGTACGTTTTGGCTGAGGGAAAGATGCACATCCCCGGTGCCGGGTGGTGTGTCGACGACGAGAATATCGAGGGGACCCCATGCTGCGCCCTTCAGGAGCCGCTGAATGGCAGACATTACGAGCGGACCCCGCCAAACAACCGGCCCCGTGTCGACCAGCAATCCCATCGAGAGGCTGAAATGATAAAAATAATGTTAAATTCACTAATCCAGTCATGCATCGGGAAAGTAACGTACCATTTCACACCGTAGTTCAACAGCGGAATCATCATGTTTCGTTCGTCCACCAGCGGCGCCTCGCTAACGTTCATCATTCGCGGTACGGACGGGCCGAATATGTCTCCATCCAGCAGGCCCACCGTCCGGCCTTGTTGTGCCAACGTAACGGCCAGATTGACGGCCGTGGTTGTCTTACCGACACCTCCCTTACCGGACGATACGACGACGATACTTTCGACACCCGGCAGCGGCATCCTTTTCGGCAAACTCCTCGCCATCAGCTCGGCCTGTCGCTGATCTGCTTTTGTGGATAGCAACACACGGGTAACTAGATTTCCACCGCATCGTTTAGTGGATGTTCGCGTCGAGGAGAGCAAAAACGGCAATACTGCTAATCGTTTGGAAATCATCTGTAATCGAGCGGTGTTCCACAGTGCGTTTCGTAACGATTTTTTTGAGAGTTTGTTTTGCTTTTCGTCTGACGTTGTTTACGTTCAGTTTGGCATGTAGTTGATACAGGGTTTGCGGATTTTTTTTTTAATAATTGTGAAATACGTTTGATTGAACGGAACCATTTCATGAGTTTTCCGTCATTTCGTACGAAATTTTAAAATAATCTAGAAAAACACAAACGTTTTATGATTTTTTCATCTGAACTTATCAAGGATTTATTCGCAAAAAAACGATACTCATTTACCATGCTTTATAAACAACGGTCGACAAACACATCAGTCGGTTCTTAGTAAACTCCATTTATCCTATCTATCTAATTAGCGCCTGTGAATCAGCCAACCTGATCCATTACCTCCCAAATTCTCACTTTGCCACTCTAGTATATTTAATAACGCTTAGTTTTGGTGCCGCTGTCTGTCCTCCGGGAAAATCATTTCGCGTGCCAGCAGATGTGTCAAATAATCTACCTTGGCCGTTATCGAGCCCAGCAGCGAATGCACCTCGTTCAACTCGTCCTTCAGGAGCTGCAGCATTCTCAACACTTCCGGAGCGGCCGATTGATTCACTTCCACTAGGACGCGTGGTATTGCTGGTGGTGCCCTTGGCATGACCATCTGGGGAAGCAGCACTAGCTGTGTCCGTGGTTGCGTACGATTTGATGATGCCGCTATCGGTGGTGTTCTCATTCTTCTTGGGGCGGAAACTACCGCAGTGCTGCGGATGATCATTTGACGCGTTTTTGGATAACGTTTTTTGTACAGTTTCTTCGTTTTCTTTTTCGTGATCATGGCACGGGTGTACCGAATGCGGGGTGCGTCATCGGACATGATGGTCTCCGGCCGGTTGGCGAATGTTCCAGTTGGGGATTGTGCGGTTGATTGTTTGATCAATTCAGGATATTATTACGTTGCTTCGCGTGTTTCCTCGAAACAGCCGGATGTGTATCGTTCGGAGCTGCGAATTCAGCATACGATCATCATCGACTGGAGAAATATTTCAAGCGAGGATGGTTCTAGCAAACATGTAGACAACAACACAATCTATAGCAACACAGCTCTACCCGCTTGTCGGGTCTACTAACCAGCGAAACTTTGATTTATCACAGCGTATACGTTTTCTTATGAAAAAAGTCCCGCTCACTTCGCTCAGCGAAAGCAATGGCTTCTTTTGTTGTTGTCCGATCGCCTTTTGTTTGACAATTCATCGAAATTGGAAGTTGTTTATCATAAAGTTCGTACATCACACTGTCTCACACCAAGGTGGATAGATAGATCAACGCAAACACAGGAAACTTTTAAATCGACTGTTGATGAAAATCAGTAGAAAAAATGCTGCAAATCAGTAAAAAAAAAAGATTTGTAAAAAATGCTTTTTTGGATGATATGATAACAGTGTCAAACAAAACTAAACAAATTCGGAAATCTTGTACAATTGGTTCTTAAATATCGTACTTGTGTTAGGCGTTTTTATTAGTTTGCTTTAGAACAGCAGTTTCATCAATTTGTACAACATTCACCACCGTCTTCTCCTTCGTGTGCGCTACATCGATGAGCTATGATGAGTTTAGTTAATTAATGCTCGCTGTGAGTAAATATACGACGCGTTTTGTCTGCTCCATATGCGCCCCTGCGCTACGTGAGCTTTGCTAAACATTCTTTGCTTCAACTTGATTATAGATTTCGCGTGGCCGCGCGTGACCAAAAAATATAGATTTTCATCTTCAATATATGGCTTAGTAGCAAAGAGGGCTAAATGTTTTGTGCTTCCAATCGAACAGCACTCGAAGCGGCAGCTTGTAGCAGCAGATTATATCCGCCAGCGTATGCGCCTTTATCTCAGGTCATGGTAGTCAGGTAAGGGGAGAAAATGGGGAGTTTGGTTCACCATTAGAAACCTTACACACTTCTGGGAGCTGACAAGGGGAGATTGGGGTCACATCAACAACACCGAACATTCACGCTTTGCATTAAAGTTACATTTTAAACAAAGTCTGCCTTTGGCCGAATAAGTGCTCTAATGCTCTAGGGAGGGGGCACACGAATATGCAAACGAACATAGAATTAGTTTAAATATAATGCACCGTCCACTTTCGCTTCCTTTCGAAGCAAGCCACCAACACGAACACCGAACTCTTCGTGACTAGAGATAAACCATGTGTCCCGCTATGGGCGCGCGCGCGTTTGTGTGCGTTTGAATCCAAAAAAGTCTCGCACGGGCTAAAGTAAATGCATGTCAAAAAATGCTCGAAGCAACTTGCTTGCACACAGTACAGCTTAATCGCGGCGAAGCTTCTTCATTTCCCACGCTGTCTGCATCGACCATATGCTGAGCGGGCGCATGTAACCGATCGCACGGTAGTGTCGTTCCGCGTACACCGCTTCCGGCGTTTCGAAGTTCATTCCAATACGCTCGGAAAGCGCCCGGTAAAGCCCACCGGCCGTTTGGAACGCTTCCTCGAACATACCCTCGTGGATCATGGTGGACGCAAGCGCGTACGTTACGCCGGTCCAAACTTCCTCACCCTGAATGGTGGACGTATCCGGACGGCCGTCCTTATTCGGTTGCCCATTCGGCACGTACCCATTGACCGCCCCGAGCTGTCCCCCACAGAAGCGCATCACATTGTTCTCGTAGATGGTGCGCATCGCCAGACGGACGTTCTCCTTCGGAAAGACATCGTAGTCAAAGCCACACGCCCGCAAATACCAGTGCCCACACAGCTGATCCGACATGATGCTGTTCTTCGAGCCACTCTGTGCATCGAACCGATAGTACGTGCCGTTCCACAGCTTCTCCTCGAACGAGGCGCGCCCCTTGTCGAGAATCGTCTTGTAGCGATCGCTGTCCTCCGCCTGATCGAGCAGGCTCGCCATCGTCGACATGCAGTGAAGGCTGGCAAGCCACAGCCCTCCACAGTACGCACTCGGCCCATCCATTACCCACGTGTCGTACGTTTGGTCCGGTGACTTGCTGTTCTCGATCAGCCCATCATCGTCCTTATCCCACTCGAGCGAACGCTCCAGCACCGTCCGGCAGGCCGGATACATCGCCTTCAAGTAGGTCAGCGCATCCATCAGATACACCTTCCCGTTCGTCTCGTTGATGTACATCGAGGCCGACTTGCGATTGGCCGCCTTATTGTCGACCGGTGAGCTACCGCCATTCGTGTTCGGTCGATTCCGATTGTCCTGGATGTACGTGTCGTACATGCTCTCCTTGTCGATGAACTCGATCGAGCTAAACTTGCTGGCGTTTTCCGCGTTCAGCTGCGCGTAGTGATTGAGCGTGTAGTAATCGCGGTACACCTGCAGGATGAATTTGATGTTCAGATCGCGCCACTCCGACACGTCGTGGATGGGGTATGCGTTGATTAGATCGAACGGTTCCTCCGCTAGATGCAGATGAAGAAAACACAGGTTATATTTCTCCATAACGACCCACTTCACATGACCCGTGTGTGCTGCCTTACCAGGATCACCGAGATCGTGCGGGACCGAATTTTTTATCTTCCTCGGAATTACCTTCCCATCGTACAGATGCTTCCTGCCCTCCGTGATTTCCCGCTCTATGCTATCCTTATAGTCGTACTGGATGCTCACCTAGAAAGGTGAAAAAAAGGAACCGTTACAGTGGAATTAGCACTGAACTGAACCGGAGTTCACAAAACCTACCTGCAGATTTGGCCAGAGACTGGCCAGCGCGTGCGATGCGTAGAAGTGGACATCGTACGTGCTGTACATACGGTACTCGTGACCTTCGAGATACGAGTAGCGTCCGTACGCGAGACGCGGATCGTCGTACGGCAGATCGTTCTGATCGTCCATCGTGAACCACACGCTGCCACCGTCCGCGATGAAGTACAGCTCGTTGAAGATTGCACTCTTGTACCAGTCCGGAAGATCACTGCGAATATAATGAAATCCAATCTAATTAAAACAGTTTTGGCTGTTATGATTTGGAGTTTGAGTTTTTGCCGTATAAGTAGCATACTTTTGGGTAGACAGGAATAACATTTGAATTAAAAAAATATGCGATTTACATTATATTAGACGCTCTAGTAGATTGTCACATGGACAGCTCATTGTTTTCAAAGCTTGTTTTAATTTTTAATTTTATAAAGTAGCTAAAGAAAATAAACTGTCTTAGATACTAATTGAATCCTTCGCCCAAATGACATTTAAGAGTAAATAAAACTCCATATTGTAAGTTTATTGGATAGTTGACACATATTTCGTTAATTACTCCTATTTATATAGCAAATTTAAGCTTCTGAATGTTAAATTAAGTGATTTCTCACAAAAAAATAAGATGAAACATCTCGAAAAACCCGAGAGATGCTCAAAAATCATCACTTCCTATATGTACTTACGCATCATCCAGAATTGGCCGCTGCCACTCGTCGATCAGACGCTCCCATTTGCCGTAGTTGTTGAGCGCGTAGTCCGAGATGATCGGTCCCGCATCGCCACTCTTGCCAAAGTACTTCGTGTAGTAGCGATGGTACTCCTTGCCACGTTTCTGGAAATGTACCTTCGGCATGTCCCAGACGAGAGCGAACTCCAGCTGGGACGAGGTGCCAGGCTGCACCAAAATCTGCCCACTAACGGCGACCGCAACGTCCTTCGCTGAAAAAAAAAGAAAAAAACCAAACCATTAGGATCGCATTTTTTTGTTTAATGGACAAAGAAAAAACCCCTCAACACTTACACTTCAACGTCTCATCGTTGCATTTCTCCGTCAGATGGCCGTGCTCTTTCAGCTCGTTCCACAGCTTCTCCCCGTTGCCGGTCGGATCGAACCGTTCGCAGCGGGTCAGATTGATTTCGGACGATCCGCGGCAGCTGACGCAATAAGTGCAGGGCATGTCGGCGATCGTCTGCCGGATCGCAACGCCCCGCGCACTGCCCTGCGTGAATGCGCTCGTTTCGCTCGCCCCGTCCGCGTCCTGCTTCTTCGTGCCGGTGCCATTCTTGAACGTGAACGTCAGCGTCACCTGCCGATCCTTGTCGCACACGTTCTCCACCGTCCAGACGAACACACCGCACGGCAGCGAGCTCTCCTTGTAGTCGTGCGGTATGATCGGCGATATCTGGCGCTGGACCAGCCGGATGCCGTGCTCGCTCAGATCGTACTCCGACCAGGCCCGCGGGTACAGCGCCGTGTAGCTACACTTGGACGCATCCAGCGCGCTCTCCCAGCTGCCGAGCGGATTCTTCGGGCGGCTGTAACGACGCGATTTGGTAGAACCACGGTTCGAGGACGCGTGCTGTTGGTCGTTAGTGGAACGATTGCTGGTGTGCGTATGTGGTGTGTTGAGAGGTGTATTATGGGGCGGCGGTGCAGTTGCAGCACAGTTTCGATGCCCCGCAAGCCGCACCGTTTTGGCATCAATTAGCAAGCAAAGGAAAGCAAACAAAATGACGAAGCGTTGCAGATGGAAGCGTTTTGCAGTAGTAGCATGAAAGAATGGTTAATGGAGATGTTAGTGTGAAGCGTTGAAGCGCACCTCATTAGCTCATCAAAGTACTGCGAACACGAAATTCTATTACAAC
>JXWZ01002415.1:0-14338 GCA_000956215.1 Anopheles farauti No. 4 | reverse complement strand
TCTCTCTCTCTCTCTCGCTCCAGAAATTCCCATGTGCGACTACAGAACGGAGCTGGAGCAAACAAAAGATGTCCACCGATGCCGCTGCAGGGAAAATGAAAAAAACCCACTGAAAAACGTATTTGCGAAGATTCGCCCCGGGTGTGATGCTGAAGTCGTAGCAATGTACGAATAAATGACCCAATCCTCCCCGCTGTACCTAGTGGCATAGTTTCCGTTTCCGTTCCGCTGCCCGGCTCAGGTTCGCTCGGCTCCCGTTACCGGGCGCTCGGCGACGGGAAGGAAAATTTAAATTTATATTGTGAAACTTTTATGAAGTAGTAATAAAGATAAGAACAACAAACTAAGACACTTCCTCCCGGGGGCGGACGCGCTTCGGAAAGAGTTGCTGCCCGCTCGCGCGAGATGGTGCCGGCAAATTGGTTCGGATGGCGTCGTCGACCGAGTGGCTCGATGGACGCGAATCAACCGCCGTGTTTCATGGCTTCCTCCACCGGTTCCGATGTGTTCCGATGTGTCCGTCGAGCTTTTGCGTATCCCCGAGGAGGAAGGATATAAAATTTGACGCGCTGGATCAAGCGGTTTTGTTCGCCGTTAGCGTAGTACCCGAAACATACTGGGATCATTTATTTTAACTATCCATTTTACCGGACACGGACACAAGACCTGATTACGTAACGAAACATGGCGCTACTAATACTTCCTTAAGGTAGTGGTTTCTAATGCAAACGCGGAGCGAGAAGTTTTGTTGTCGTATTTTTCCTCTTGTTTTAGCTATCCTCAAACCTTCATCTCCAACCAGCGGGCGGGATTGGTGATGGTCATCGTATCGACCGTCTTGATGTCGATGCCACGCAGCGAGAAGCGCATCAGCACGTTGTTCAGTATGTGGCTGTATCCGTGTCCACCGAAGGAAGTCTGTTAAGAAAGTTAAAAAAAAACCATTGCAGTAATCGCTTGTAAAAATTCTCTCCCCAACCCCAAATCTTACCAATCGATGTTTGGTGTGGATATCGTGCGCCATTAGGATACGCTCCGTGTAACCCTCGCGTATCAATCGCACGATCTTCTGGATGCGCTGTTCGTCCGACTGCATGTACGATTCCGGGTTGAGCTGGTAGTACGAACACTCCGTACCGAACAGATCAAACTGCAGGTACGTGCCAAGCTTGGCAAACTCTAGCAAATCTTCGTCCGCGAAAAGTGTGCGATCCAGATGCGACATCACGCACTTGTCGGCACTGCCGCCCGCTTCCAGATACAGTCTCACTATCTCGAACGGTGCATCGCGCTCACGGCCCGGGTGGAACGATACGCCACACCCAATGGCGGCCTGCACCTCCGCCGTCGCTTGGATCGCATTGCGCTCGAAGTGACTAATCGGCCATCCACTTCCGACCTCGCCGATAAAGCCACACTTCACCGGATCCGCCAAACCGTCCACCTCGACGCCGAACAGCAGTTCCTTCGTGTACAGATCGGTCATCTGCTCCACGCTCATCCCCAGCGTGCCTTCGTCCTGCATGTTGTGGATGTAATGGCCGGTGCCCGCAATCACGTGCACATTCGCCTCCTTCGAAACGTCGTGCATCAGCTTCAGATTACGGCCGAGCCCATGCGACGTATTCTCGACGATGGACCCACCGCCGAACTTCTTGTACGCCACCACATCCTTCGCGACTGCCTCGTGCGTGTCGAAGTCCTCGAAGTTGATGTTGTACCGGCTGCCGTACGGATACTGCCGCACGTATCCGACGTTATCCAGCGTGATCCGCTTGCTCACGTACTCCTCGACCGCGTCCGGTGGGGCCGAGTACATTTTGTCGAAGTTGAGCGAGAAATGCTCGTGCGTAAGCGTATAGCCCAGCTGTTCCGGTTCAACCGGGCCGCGCACTGCACCGGGAAGAAACGAGAAACCAGATGCACTTGATGTACTTGTACACACCGCACACCATCGCACTCACCTGTTTGAACTTTCATCATTTTCTAACCGCACTTCAAGTCGTTTCAAAGCTACGTCGTTAATACGCACTGGTGGAAGATATTTTTTACACTGCCTGGGACGTGATCACGGCTCAACTGTTTTATATGCAGCCGCCTCACGAGACACGCTAATTGACCCTACCACCACCACCACTGTGATGCGCTCGTTATCTCGCGTGCCTTATCTGCGACTTCGGTGTTGTTTGGCTGCGTCTGGTTGGGGGGATGAAAACAATTCCGAATGATCATTTGATTTTCAATTTATCCGGCCATGTTGTAGGATAAAGCGATGCATAAAGCACATCCCTGACGTCCCTTTGGGATCATGCACACGATGACCCACATTTGCATCCGAAAAAAAGTAAAACCAATTCCGGCGGAAAGAATGAAACAAATCCCACCGCAACGTTTAAAGCTACACATCTGATAAATAACAAAACAAAAATCTGTTTATCAACAAGCTGCCGGTAAGCTTCACGGGGTGTCTGTTTTGGGGAAGAAAAGAATCAAGGCCTTCGGAGCTATTTTGTGCCGGAGAACTGTGTCGTCGAGTCGTTTGCACCCGGTTGTTATCTATTTTTTCGATGCCGGTGGAAAATAAACAACTACGTCTTCGGGAGCGGAAGAATGGGCCGGTCGGGTATAAACAATTTTTGTGGAATATTCTTTTTGTCGCGTTTCGAAGCAGTTGCAAGCGTGACAAAGCAATGTAGAGAACTTTACCACCCTTTGGACGATTCATATGAGACATGTGTAAGATGAGGAAAGATATTCGACATAAAATATTCTAGTTTTTCGTGAGATTATTGACCTCATGTGACGCTTTGAACGTTTACTGCCAGGTTTATGTTCCTTTCCTTCTCCTTACTTTAAATTTATAATGCATGAGCTTAAATTAGTTTTAGAAAGACTGACCCAAAGTTCCTATTTCATCAAAGTCAACCAAAGTTATTTAATAACATAAATAAGCTAGAATTTCGACAAAAAGATAAAAGTGTTAGTATTACTATTAACAAACATTTGAAGAACGACAATAAAATTTAAATTTCGCAACTCACAAAACCGCTAAACGCAGCGCATTCATACCCCTCACGAATACATAATTTATGAAAACGTCAAAATCAGCTGTTCTCCGGTTGCTGGTATCAACACACAAACACAACCCCATAACACACCAACAAATCTCACGCGATGCCGAAAAATTACGACGCCGAGAAAAACAATCCCTGTTTAAAAGTAACCGCAACACTTGCATATATTGTGGGAAAGTTATTATTTCGTTTTCATTCTCCATCTTCAGGAACAAGAGTTATCGTACAAATGCCTCAGTAAAAATAACTTCGAACACGGCAAGTGTGAGCTGTATTATGCAAACTACAACAACTGCAAGGAGTTTTGGGTACGTGAATTGTAATGCTAATCTGTGAGTCTCAATTCAATTTATGTTCGATTACAATTTAGAACAAAGTGCGTGCAGATCGTCGTGCACACGGTATATTCCCTCACCTGCCAGATGTAGCCGACCGTGAAAGCATAAAAGCTGAGTATATGAAGACGAAACCGACGTGAAGCTGCACAGGCAAACGTGATGTAGTAGATGCACTGGTTTTATTTTTTTAGTGGGTAAACAATAAAACAAATTCAAAAATATAGTTAGTGAGCAAATTTAAGCTTCTTTATGGTGCAAATACAAGCACTTTATGACGTGTGGTTTTGATTTCTAGGCAAGAGGAGAAAAATATGATAAGAAAACATTCACACGATCGTTGTATGGCTTCCTATGGGAGTTTCTTGTCAATGTATTTATATTTCTATGTTTCTAAAGAAAAGATAATTTATGTTTTTCATAACAATGAGAAATTGAGCATGAAAATCCCGCTGAAAACGAGAAAATGTACTTCCCGCCTACCTATTTAGTTTTTATGCCACCTGGGTCCGTTCGTTTACCGGTGTAAACAAACTAATGTCAAATTCTTCACAACAAACAACAACAAAGCTTGCAAAAAAACGTAAAAGTAACGATTTCATCGATGCTGTGCGCGCACCGTTTTATCACAACCGAACCCTCATACAATGAGCCTCAACAAATACGGTTCAAGAAAAATTTGCATTCTGTGCCAAAATCGGTCCACCATTACCGATGCTCAAACTGACGACGCATTTGAGCGTATCACGTACCATAAACTGCCCGCAAATGCGGATCGGCGCGAACAGTGGCTCAAATTCTGTGGTCTCACCGGTGACAGCTTCACCTCCTTAGCATTCAAATTTCTCTGCAGTAATCACTTCGAGCCGGATTGCTTTGAGCGAGATCTACGCGGTGAACTGTTGTACGGAACAAAGCGGTGGGTTTTGAAAAAAGACGCCTTGCCGACGATTCGATCCCAGGGTCAGCAATTGAAACGAACCCTCGATCAATCCGTGGTCGAAGAAGATGAACGGAAGAAGCGGAAGGAACAGGTTGAAAAGCTCGTAAACGGAGAAATTTCCTCCACCGAGACGATCGTGAATCCCTTCCGTAAGCACGTTTGCGGTGATCAGACTTGGCAAGCAACACCCGATGCGGCAAATAATACTGAATTGATACGGATCCTGCCGCGTATGAGCGAGTCCGAAATGGTACAACGTATCACACAACTGGAGCAACAAGCAAGTGATCAGCGAAAACAAATCGCGCAACTGATGAGCACAATCGACAACAAGACTGAGAAAATTAACTTTGCTAAAACGGAAATGGTCAATATAGCGATAGCGCTGCAGGAGCTGAAAGATCACGAAAATCGGCATGTCAACGAACGTATTGCACAAATTTTATCCGGCAGATTTGGTGAAGGGCAGCTGGCCATGATAGTATCGGAGTCATCGGATCTCGCCGAAAGAACCCATCTACAAGTAGTTTGGACTTCAAACGAACTACTGCAAGCTCTGCGACTGCGATCCATCAGCCTAGAAGCGTTTGACTACGTTCGGCAACAGCTGCACTACCCTTTTCCTGATGCTTTCGAGATCTGTCGATGGATACACAGCGTTTATTTGCAACCCGGACACAGCACAACCGCCATGCAACTCTTAAAGCTACATTCAGCAACACTTTCACCAGTTGAGCTTGTTTGTACACTGAACTTCTCGCAAACAAAAACTCCCGTACGTTACCAGTACGATCGTAAGCGGGATCAAATTGTAGGACCAACCGCTCAACTTTATTCCATCACTGTACGAGGCATCTTCGCCGTGTGGCAGCAAATCGTGCACTTTGATTTTAATCTAAGTTGGGATTTAGAAATTATTACGAAACTAGTCACGGAGCTACACCAAATCGGTTATCGGGTGGTAGCTCTTACTACGGGCTGTGATCAAGCTGCGGCCAACTTTTGGAATACACTGAACGTTAACAGCGATCGACATTCCATACGGCACCCAGTAACGGATGATTCGATTTACGTTTACGTCTGTCCCGACCGCATACTGACCACCATTCACCGTGTGCTGATCGAGGATGGTTTCGTGATGCAGGAACACGATCTGACTATAGCAAAATCATCGTTACTATCGTGGCTTCATTCGACGGAGGCAGAAGAAATTTGCTCCACATTCGAATCATATCTTAACATAAAGGTAGCTGCTATAGTCGGTGACTAAAAAAGAATATTTTTTAATATCACAAATATATTTTTTCATTTTACAGAACCTTCAAGCAAGTGAACCCGATTCCGTCTTCTCTCGGGAGTTCATATCATCCAAAACATCCAACGCGTTGCAAAGTCTCGTAACCGATGAGGATGAAGGCGGTGCGCTCTCGACAGTGGCTACTTTGATTGATCTTTTCAGCGACTGGTATGATCTGTGTATGGCATCCTACGAGCTAGAGCAACTCCCAGCGGGACAGAAACATCCCATCACCAAGCTCGCGTATGGAGCCTGTGAGGACGAGCAAAACATCGTGCTGGACGGCATGTTCGATGTGATGGAAAGTATACGATGCATAAACCCCGCCAACAATTATCTTCCCGAGGCCGTTCTTATTTCAATCAACTCGATACGCAAATTGCTACCATCTTTGAGAGCAAAATATTTCGGTCAAATCAAAGCCATTCCGATGCAGCGCTTGAGTGCGTCCTGTGTGGATAGAACGATGGTAAAATTGCAAAACACGCTCAAAAGCTGTCGGACAAAACTTTCCACCAACGATGTGCTCTTTCATCTTTGCCGAACTGTTGCCTCCATGGACACAAACGCGTATTTAACTAACGTGTTTCTGCGTTTGGCACAGCTTGGTGGAGATGTTCTGGGGGAAAGCATTCGTCCTTCCGACGATCCTCCCGACCCGGACGTGATAGGTGTGCCCGAGCAGGATGCATGCCATTTTCTGACCCACTTCATTGCGCACCGAATGGGGCACAAGTATGATTATCTCGGCGAACGGGTAGTGATTATTGAACGGAAAAAGAATCAATACGCGGTAAGTGCTGCCAGTGGGAAGGTAATTGATACAACGACACCCTCGGAACTGTGGACCGAACAGGCAAAGGTACTCGAATCGTACCTTGCTAACGTGGAGTACCATCGAAAGGTTGGTTTGATTGCATCGCTGGTCGATTCCATTCACAAGCGCCATCCACACATGGGACGCGATTTGTTAGAGCTATACGTCACAAAACGGATAGCAATTATGATACAGGAATTAAATGCTAAGCTAGATGCTACCAATGAACAGTGTTATGGTTAAGTACAAATAAATAGCACGCGTTTTTTTTTTTGTTTAAACACATAGGCATTTTTATTGCTTCGCAGAATCAAATGATTGGAATGAGACTGTCACAATTTTTGTTTCGAACACATCACGCTGTTCTGTTCAGGAGTATTTGAAAGTTTTCCGTCACGAGATAGTCGTCACCAAAGATAATAACGAGATTCACCTCAAATTCTGCCAAAAGAATAACCATTAATGAAATAAAAGCTATGCTAAATCTTCGAGCCAACCATTATCTTACCAACTTTAAAATTTTTCGTAATCAACGTCGGACAGGTAAAGAGTCGCGGTAGCGTCATGTAGATCGGTATCGCTACCTTCGGGCAAACGTTGCCGTCCGCAATCTGTATGTTCTGGATTTCGGTTGCATCGCGCGAGTAGCCCTCCGCGCAACCGCATGTTTCCACTCGCACGAGCTGAATCTCGATTGACTTGATGGCCACCTCCGTATGGTGTACGGTCACGCTGCCGGTGAACGGTTTCGTCACGCAGCAGTCGGTTGAATCGAGCGTACCGGAGATAAGAAACCGCGGTATCGAAATCCGTTCCTTGGCCGTTTTCTGCAGCGTGTCGGGACTGATGGAGAATTGCACCTCTTTCAGCGGACGCTCCACCACCGGTCGGTACTGGATGATAAATTGTTGTGCCTTCTGCACGCTCTTGGCCAGAAAACTGCGCTTTATGTCGCACCGCAGCATGTACGTGATGTTCACAAACACGCCATGGTACGTTTCGTACAGTGTTTTCGGTTCCTTCGGACAAATGAGCGGAAATTCGAAGGGAAATTCACTTACACCGATGGGCAGCTTGCCGGACGGTGCCAAGTCGCTGTGTTGATTCAGAAGGGTGATTGGTTTGACACTGTTGTACAGTGCCTCAAAAATTCCGATGTTCTTGTTGCTGATTTGAAGGTTCACCGAACCTTCCAGTGCGAGCGATACGCCGTCGTGCTTGGCCTCGGACCCACACACGATTTGAACGATTCCGGAAACCGTTTCCTACGTGGAGAAGTAAGAAGATTCCTGTTATCACTTCCAGCTCCAGTTCAGGGTGGATTCTACGTACCCCTTCATAGTAAACTTTGTTCGCACGGCGAAGCTTGATCTCTACAGTAATTGACATGCTTTTCCACCTTGGGCACCAGTCCAACTTGTGCCAACATTAAATAGGATCCTTGTTAATCACCAAAAACCCATGTCCAAAGAGGGAAAAAACAAACCCACTTCGCACTGATAAGATTTCCTAAATTTTACTGGCCCAACAAACACAAATAAACATTTGTTGACAGACCGGGTTTGCCAAAGGTTGGTAGACAGAGAGATTGCCATTTGTTTACATCTTAGCATAAGGTTTACAGATATTACAAATTTTGTTTGTATTTTTTTAAAATAGTTTTAAATATTACGAACCATGACACATAATCAATTAAATGTGGATTTTATGTGGCGACATATTGTGTTGCGATGTAACATGAAACTTGGAACGAATGGAAAGATCTAGTACATAAGATACTACTATAGCTTTATTTAGCACAGCTTTTTACTTCAATCTATTCGCTGGATACAACGCGCAGATTTGGATTCCATTCTTCCAGCATCGCCACTGTTAGTTGCCATAAAATATCTTGCTCAGGATTATCCACCAGAAGTACTTTCAAACTCGGTAATCGGTACAGACAATTCAGTCCACGATGCGTAACGGCCGTGCCCTTCAGATTTAGCTTTTCCAACGAGGGTAAAGTGTTGCCAGAAATTCGATCCAAATACCAATCGTCAAACAACGCGACTTTCTCGAACGAGAGATGCTTCAAACGCAACAACTTCTGAATGTTCTCCATTCCTTCGTAGAACAGATTCATTCCATCGCATCGTACCTCCTCCAGCACCATACCAGATACGTGATGCCTTGGTAAATCGTATTCATCGTCGTCGTCCTTCTTAATCCACTTGGTGCTGCCACGGAATCTATGTCCGAAAGATATTTCGATTGGATTAGAGTGCATCTGTTACACACCAGCGAACGCTCATACCTAACTGATCCACCCCGATGCACAACGAAGTGTGCAGTTGCAATATCGTCCCCCAGTGTTGCATGCCGCTCGGGAATAAACTTTTGCATGTGCGCCTCAACACTCGAACGCCGTTTCTGCCACCACTCAATAATGGAAGCGGGTGATAGATCGATCGGTTGCTGCATCTTCTCCACCAGCTCAGAGTTCCGATTGTCCGAAGCGAACAGCTTGAACGCGCTGTAGAATGTGTCCGGTTTTTCTGAGTAAGGTGTGCGCCACTGGAGCCGCCGTTTATCCTCCTCAATTTTTTTCGTTATTTCAGGATCCAAATCTGAGGCCGGACCGGATGGCATTTTGTCGCTAGCTACGCCTCCTCCATGGATGCTGGCATGGTTTAACGCTGGCAGGCGCGTGTATCTGATTAGCTTGTACATTTTACTAACACAATAAATTAATTTTTCAAGCCAATTTTTCACGTACTGCAAATAAATTGTGCGGCACGAGCCACCTGGTTTGTTTATGTTTATGCAATGACACCTGAACCTAGGTGGCATACAGAAATCCTGTATTTGACAGCAAAACAACCTGTCAAACATAGCAGAACAACAAAAAACCGCATCATTTCGATCGGTTTTTGAGAAAAGCAGTATTTTTCTAATTTTTTGAAATTATCTTCTGCTTTCGGCTCCCGGAAAGTCATGAGCGAAGCGGAACAGAGTGAAGATGGGCAGGTGATGAGTGGCGTAGAGTTGAGCCCCTCCGATGATGAGGAAACGACCGATTCGCTCGACATCAAGCCACCGCAAGCAAGCAGCGCGTACTATGGCGCGAGCAAGCGCAAGGACAAAAAAACGAAGGAACGAAGACATCCCAAGGACCACATCCGGCACCACATGATGATGGAGCGTGAAAGTGACCGTGACCGGGACCGTGGCGAACGGCGCGGCGATAGGGGAAGCAATCGGATGGAACGCGAACATCACTACCGTGAGCGCGAGCATCGGGAACAACATCGTCATGCCGGGCAAAGTTCGTCCTCCCGAACCGGAAGCGGCCGCGACCGAAGTGGAAGCAGCCGAGAAGCAGGCGGGCGTGACAAACATCACTCATCGTCGCGCTATGAAATGAATCCGTTCTACGGGGAAATGCGTGAGACGTATCACAGCAAGCGCGAACGCGATCGGGAACGTGAACACCGCGCGGAACGTGAGCGGGTCGAGCGCGTACGAGAGTACGAAAAAGCAGAACGGCGTGCGGAGGAAAAATCAACCGATCCGGAGAAACTGATGGAAGATTTGCGCACGAGATTATTGCACAAGAAGAACCGCCGCGATTCGAAGCGTGGAGATACACGGGAACTGCATCCGGATATGGAAATGCATCCGGACGATGCGGAGTACTACGAAGAGAAACGGGAACGCCGTCGTGAGCAGCAGCATCGTAGGTACCGTGAGGAAGAAAGTGGAAAAGAATCACGTGACCGAAACCGACTGCACGGAGAGAGCCGAAGGCGCGGTGCCGCCGCTGAGGTTGTGGAAATAATGGAAAGCCCCGAGCACGAACACTATCAACAACCGCACGTTCCGCGCACGGCAGAGGAGAAAGAGCAGGAAGAGCGTCGAGCGAAGCTGCTGGAAGCGGATCGGGAAATGCTCCGACGGAAGGAACTGGCACGGGAAGAGCTGGAGGCACGGCGACAGCGCAAGGAAGAAGAACGCGGCGACAGTGATTCGGAATCGCACTCGGACGAAACGGAGAATGACGGTGACGAGGAATTGGAAGAGGAAGAAATCGCGGAACTGGATGATGATGTGGAGATGGTTTCGGGAGAGGAACGAAGGGCGGTAACGAAGCGAAGAGGAGCTCGGGAACGTATGCGTCACCAAACGAATCGCCACGGATCGTCACGATCCGCGTCGAGTTCATCGCACGGCTCAGAAGATTCCGAAGAGGAGGAAGGCAGGGATGAGGATGCTCCCGGCAGTCCGCTGTCGGTGGGTGATTTGGCTAAATCCGATCATCGGAATTCCGGCTCGTACCCGTCCCGTTCGCGCTCACTAACACACTCCCGAACGGGATCGGAGTCTGGTTCGAGGAGTCGTTCCAGAAGTCCACAGCGTCATCGACGTCACGAGGGCCACGATAGTCGCACTAGTTCCAGCAGCCAGTCCGAAGACGAGGATGACCCTCGAAAGCGTCCCGGCGCCGGTGATGGTGGTGCGAGTGTTGATGGCGCGGAGAAAAGGCAAACCGAATCCGCGGACGGAAAGTCAACCGCAGAAGAACCGGCAGAGGTCGAGGTGAAGGATACCCTTCCACCGTACTTCCCGGGCATACAGGGATGTCGTTCGGTGGAGGAGTTTCTCTGCCTCAATCGTATCGAGGAGGGCACGTACGGGGTCGTGTACCGGGCGAAGGATAAACGTACGGAAGAGATCGTCGCACTGAAGCGGCTCAAGATGGAAAAAGAAAAGGAAGGCTTCCCGATCACGTCGCTGCGGGAAATCAACACCCTGCTCAAAGGCCAACACCCGAACATTGTGACCGTGCGCGAGATCGTGGTCGGCAGCAACATGGACAAGATCTTCATCGTGATGGATTACGTCGAGCACGACCTCAAGTCGCTCATGGAAACGATGAAACACAAGAAGCAGGTGTTCCTGCCCGGCGAGGTGAAGTGTCTGACGCAGCAGTTGCTACGTGCCGTTGCCCATCTGCACGACAACTGGATCCTTCACCGGGATCTCAAAACGTCCAACTTGCTGCTCTCGCACAAGGGCGTCCTGAAGGTGGGTGATTTCGGGCTGGCCCGCGAATACGGTTCCCCCCTCAAACCGTACACCTCCATCGTGGTTACGCTTTGGTACCGGGCACCGGAACTGCTGCTCTGCTGCAAGGAGTACTCCACCCCGATCGACATCTGGTCCGTCGGGTGTATCTTTGCTGAGTTTCTCTCGATGGCCGCCCTATTTCCGGGCAAGACGGAGATCGACCAGTTGAACCGCATCTTCAAGGATCTCGGTACGCCGAACGAAAAGATCTGGCCCGGGTACGGTGAGCTGCCCGCCGTCCAGAAGATGACCTTCACCGAGTATCCGGTGTCGAATTTGCGCAAAAAGTTTGCCCACCTAACGAGCGAGCTCGGCATCTCGCTGCTACAGGGGCTGCTCACGTTCGATCCGAAGCAGCGGCTGACGGCGGAAGCCGCTCTGCAGCATAACTACTTCAAGGAGCTACCGCTACCGATCGATCCCGCCATGTTTCCGACCTGGCCGGCAAAGAGTGAGCTCGGCCTGAAGAAGGCGCTCGCGTCCAGTCCGAAACCACCGAGCGGCGGTGGCGAGTTTAAGAAGCTGGTAAGTTCAATCGTTTCGCTTCGTAAAAGATTTCGGATAGAGTGGTTTTTTTGTGTTGCCTTTTCATTCTCTCCAGGGTGACGATGCAGTGCCGGATAACGCTGGGTTCCATCTGGGCGGGGGCGCGACGTATGCCGAATCCCGCCAGCTAGCGATGGGCCCTGGATTTAGCCTGAAGTTCTGAGGGCACGAGCTGTCTTCCGGGTTCGGTTTGAAGTAGCGCGATGGCCTACTTGTACCGAGCGCGGTTGACCAACCACGTTCATCATACGTTCCCATGCATTCTTCACACCGGTTGAAAGTTAGTAGATAAGTAATGTTAATCCACACGCTCTTGTGCTATAGTTCTTATTCTACGTGACCCAACCGTCGAGAAATAAACGTGCAGTGCAAATTTTACTGATTTCCAGAAGGATTAATGGTGGTCTTGTTTGTTTGTTTTTTTATTTTTTGTGCGAATAGTTTCAAATGTGCAATTCGCAAAACAAGGATTCCTATCATTTCTATTCTCGAATAATTTGTAGAAATATCTAAACTGAAACGACCAAAACATCTTTGGGAAGTTCCAGACCAAAGATTCGATCAATAGATTATCAAATAAAACGAATTAACACGTATCGCATTCTAACTCTCTCTTCATCGGTTATTTCGTGATGGGTGATTAACATTTTCCCACGTTGCTTAATCATCCATGACTGGGAGATACCGGAACGCGCGGCAGAACTAAAGAAAACGAAAGAAAACGCAACGCATACCAGTGGCCGTGGCCGTGAGGAGCAGGTGATAACGAAGGGTGTGTGCGTTTACTGTTTCACATGTTTTATCAGGGGGGAAGAACAAGCGAAAATGTTCGTTTTTTATTGCTTGTTTGATTGTGCGATGACTCAAAACCGGTTTGTTAGCATTCGGTGAACCGGTGGAACACGATTACGTACGGTGCACGCGCTGTTGGAGATGCACCACCTCACCAAAGTAGGCGCCATTCATGATAATGCTCACATGTAAACACTTATCAGCTGCTTTATCTTGCCGATGAGACTGAACAGGTGCCTGAGGCGGGGTTATCGTTGGATGAAATTTGAGAGAAACGTGATTAACTGCATTAGAAAATATTTGCTCGTTTCGTTGATTATGCCGGACAAATTGCATCGCAGATTAATAAACAATGTTAAAGTGAAATCGTACCAAATATGACTTTTCTAATTTCAACTATCATTGCACAGCTTTAATGATTCCTTTATTCCCTACCAGTTGCTCTTCCCAGTGCTATTAATTCTCGCCTGCTTCGTGTAGCAGATAGCAACTAATCTTTTAAAGCACACTAATTAAGCTGTTTGTCATTTCGCTACATTCAACAACAGCTTGGGCTATTTTCTTGAAGTGGTCCCCCGTCCGTCCGTTGTGCTAATCGGACCAAATGAGTTACTCATAATGAAGAGCATGCACCACCACTTCCACACCATCAGGCGTTCGTTGTTTGCATATTCCAATCGAATGCAAATAAGACATCACGTGCCACTGATGAACTTGTGTTTTACACGCTCGAGGTACCAATGGTCCTAAATGGATCGATATCAACCGTCGACTGTGTGTGTGGTCGTTGAACTTCCGGAAATCGCACGAAATGTGCCGCGGCCGGCTAGCCCACACCTAGGCTTTATCGCTCGGGAAGGTGTTATCACGCTAAACGTGACCAACAACGCATGCCAGCTTCTTATCTGTAAGCTGATTGAGAAATTGCTCTCAAACATTCGCCACTACGGGAGAACTTACTGGACAAATTCTCCAAATTGACTAGACAAAAACCGATTTGTTGTACAAAAAAAATCAATACTTTATTTCCATTCTGTTGCTCGTATAGCTCACGGTGTTTCTTTAATATGTTACTGTAGCGATATTTTTAACATCTTCAAGCACAACTCTTGTTCGATCTCCCCAAAAATCTCGTTCTCTTTCATAGCTTGTTCGGTCAGGTTCTACCTGCGATTTGGTGCGTTTAGCAACTTGCACTTTTCCGAAAGATTCTCAAATTCTTGTTTATGTGTGAAGATTCTTGTGTATGTGTGATTTTGTTTGTTTTACGATCGCAGTCACCACACGATCGCAAACGGAAGAGACTCTTATGGGCTGAGGCTTCACACGACCGCTGGCCGCTTAGTTGACAGTGTTGAAGTAATCCTTCGACTTGTGCGGATCGGCCACCATCGTCTTGCTGCCAGGCTTCCAGTTGGCCGCCCA
>JXWZ01002411.1:0-24722 GCA_000956215.1 Anopheles farauti No. 4 | reverse complement strand
GGAGGCAAGATGTACGGCACGATCTATTGATTTATATTAGATGCTATGAAATTAAGATGAAAGCGATCACTAATAATCCATTCTCCATTGAGCAAGCAGGACGCACCACGCGACAAAAACTGGCAGCAAATCGATTCGATGCACTTTTACTTTTACTTTATACAATCGACTTTCACAAACACGAAAACACTTGCACGGAATCGTTTCACTCTACCTTAGTAGGCTAGGCTATATTGCTAAAACAAATGATAATAATGACATTCAAGCATTATTCATTTCCTGTTCACTGCCGGAATCATGTACGAAAATGTTGTACGTAATACGCGTAATGTAAGCAAAACAAACATAGCCAAACAGTATCGATCGGTACGGAATGAAACATGCATTTCAAATTGGACGAAAAAATAAACAAACACGAGCTACGCGAGCAGAAAAACACATTCCAGACCACCGGAAATCACGGTTCTGCTTCAAGTGTGACAACAACAAACGATAGTAGTAGAAACAACTACCAAGAACACGGTCAATCCAGAAGATGGTACTTATACTATTGATTACGCTGGAGAACAAATTTCCCATACACTTTTCAGCTGCTTCGGTTTAACAGCATTCCTCTCTTTTTCGGTTGGATGTTGATGTCGTTGCTTATGGTTGCTCTTGCTGCTACTGCTACTGGCGTTGCTAAATTTACAGGTACATTTTCAGTAATTTGGTCTGAATTGGAATGGAATGGTACGTCGTAGCGAGGTTCACTTCTTGCACTTTTTATCCATTACGCACGCACAGGGACCACTGAAGGTTGCACATGACACGGAGGCTATCGAACATTAATTGGCTCGTTTGCTCGCATCGCACGGCAGCAACAGTTCGCGTGGGAAAACTGTGGTATCCTCGGGTATGAACTAAACGCACTAATTGTATAACGGAACGTACGGAATACTTTCGTTTTCAGCAAAACATGCACTTCTCACACCGTTGGACATCGGTCGTGGGATGTTGTGTGGAAAAGAAAACATAACTTTTTTCTGCTATAATGACAGTTCGCCCGTCAGCTGAAATTGTTTTCCCTAGCCGCACTAGGGTCGATCATCGTGGTCATTTACAAATGGCATTTTATGAAATTATTTTAGCAAAACTGTATATTTTCTAAAAGTAAAATAAGTGCTGATTGTGACAATATATTATTTTTTAAAATATTTCACTAAGCAATGTGAAATTCTAAAGCTGAAAAAAAAAAACGAGGAGCCTCAGTTCAGCGCTTAAGCAGCTTGATAACTATGAAGCATATATCGCAGCTTTGGAGTACTAGTTGCTTCTAAACAAGAAATTTTTCGATTTTAATTCGTTTCTAGATTATCTTAAAAGTTTCAATAAATGCTCCTGGACAGTTTCAAGTGCACTAGTCCCGGTAAAATAGCTAATACGCTTCAAGCTTACCTAGATTTTTATCAAAATCAGTGCCCATTTCATTTCTTTCGGTGTGTTTTCGGATGTGGTTTATATAAAATTTTAAATCAGATTTAATTTTTTCCATTTATTTCGCAATCTACCTGTACTCAACCGTATTTACTTAGATCATAAAAAACTTGTCTCAAATATTGATCTATAAGATACCTATATATATACTACATAAAATGTGTATCACCTCTCTTATTGGTAAGACTTAGCTCAGATTTCCATATTCTCAACAGAGCATTACCTAAATACACACGCTCTTATAAGTGTTCTCCTGTTTCTTAATCCTATCCAATGTAACATGATTGAATTAAATGAAATTCAACAGAATGTTTACCGCATTTACGGGTCTCCAGTCCATGTAACGCGCGCAACGGCACAAAAATGAGTATGGAGTAAATAACGCGATACACAATTCGGTCCTATCTACTAATTTTACTAACTTATGGAAGATTTTAACAATCGTATTAACCAGGATAATATCCGGGATTCTTTACAGCTTCTGTTGCGATAGCAACGGTTAGTTTAAATTTATTTTTTCGCAATCATTGTAACTTCCCGCTTTGAATCATCATCGCTAAACTACACAAACAAATGTTTTTTGGAACGACACGATGTACGTAACCAGCGACGAAAGTGTAAGAATCGAGAATGCAAGCGCATCCGGAGAAGGCCAATAAACAAAACTTGAGAAGGTTTTGACCAAACCACGATGAATTGTTAGTAGATAAGCAGGGACAATTTTGTCAATAAACCAGATTGAACCTGAACTCTAGCCGGAGAACGTCTCGTCTTTTGAATAAAATTTCTTTTATTCAATATCCCTTAGGTTTGGTAAAGTCTCAGCCTGGTCTCCGAACTCGCGTGACCTATTGATGATGTGTACTAACGAAACTTTTTTTTTCTACAAACTAATACACTACAAAGTAATAGCAATGAGTACCTCTATATACAGCTGTATAATGAAAACGTACATGAAATAACCTATCATTTCCCTTGTAGTCTAACGTACAATAAACTCGAAAGCAAAAGACCATCACGTCACTATCCTATATTCAACAACATTCCACACTGTGCGGAGAGCTAGGGGAATCCGTATTTTTGCTATTCTCTTTGTCTAAGGCTGAAAGTCTTTTGCTTGGTTAGTTTTACTTATTGTCATTGTATTATTTAAACGGCAATATGGAGGAATTACATCCGAAATGCTGTCAGTAAGTCTTGTATTGTAGGAAACGGATCGCTATAATCTGGCCCAAGAGTTCGTTTCATGGGCTGATCGAACTCCAGGATTTAGCAGCTAGTTTCCACTAATCAGTCTTGCCGTGTTTATCAATGAAATATCTGCATTACTTCTTTAGCGATGGAATGATCCACTCAAAAGGGGAATAACTTTGGATGTTGACAATATTGTTTAGACATATGTATCGCTTTCATTTTAGTACGGTTGTGTTTCGCATCCTACTGCTTCCGTGTCATTACTTCGCACATTGATCGTCCAATGAGGAGATAAGAAAGCGTTCGAACTGTTGTTTATTGTGCCCTCATAACAATAGTAGCACATCGATCGACACATCGTGGTGAAAAATAAAATGTTGTTTGTCTAGACCGATTGCTTGAATATTAATACAAACAAGAACAAATTCCGAATGTACTCGTACACCACTCCCGAAAAAAAACAGAAAAACAAGTAAACGTATTCGTGTTTTCGTCCCACATAGTCTTGCGTGTGCTTCAAGAAATGAGGAGAATTACTTCCTTTTCTGCGTTAGTAAACCAACACCGCTGATAAGACACTCCGCGGTATATAGATAGTTGCCTCTGGACGATAAAACTTTGCGATAGAGAAAAAATATATGATAGAACGCCAAAACATAGTCGCAACAGACTCGTATCAGATAAAAAACAACAAACACAACATCGATAAAGACCGCGTCAAGTACGATAACGGAAAACTTCGCGAAACGAATTCCGATCGAAACGGACGAGAGGGCAAGTAATATTGTTCGCTTCGCTATGAACCGTGAGGAACCTAAAGTGAGTAGAACACACGCAAACAGGTACATCAGTGTAATCAATAGTTTTTTTTGCCTTGCCCTATACTCTGTGCCCCTCATCTGCACCAGGCCAGAAGTGGTAAATAATGCTCTCCTTAACGTTAAATATGAGTTCGTATGCTATGTTCACATTGAAATCTATACCATTTGCTACCGCATGCCTCTCTATTCCATTACCATGGATGATTAAGATGCTTAACACGAGTTAAACAGCCATTAATCAGCGAACACTGTCTTGCATACTTGTCATTGTATACTTAAAGAAAAAGTAATCGTATTAAGGGCTGATTAATGGCCGCTTGGCTTCCATCGCGCTACTTCGAACCTCTCTAACCGTTCAATTGTAATTGTTCACGATTGGTTGACAAATCGATCGATTCGGTGGCTGATAAATACCTTTATGAATGCCGTCACCTCCTGGCGCTTCGCTCTCGTTGCCACCACCAGGACTACACACTTCCGGTGGAGATGGTTGCTGGTGGTGATGCTGCTGCTGCTGCTGTTGCTTCTGCCGATATTTGGTGGAGTATTTATAGAAGTCGGACATCTCGAACGGTTTCGTGACCTCCTTGTAGGGCATAATCTTGCCCTGTTGCACGACGGTCATATTCTTCGGTGACTCCATCTGGATGTCGGACGGTGGCGGCACCGCCGATTGCCCCTTACTACCGGACGAAGGCGTAGGTGACGAAGGTCCGGATGGTCCGTTTTCATGGTCCATCAGCCTTCCACCGACGACCGGTAGTGCCTGCACAATGGTCGTTGCGGTCGGCGATGTCGTAAGCGTGTGGGAGGAGGCGTGGGAAAGCGTCGGCGAAATAACCAGATTCGGGTGCCGCGAGGAAAGTGTGCTTGTCCCGTGACCAGGATAATAGCCAGAATCATGTTGCAGTTGCTGCTGTTGCTGATGCTGACTCATACGATGATGACTAAAGGAAGGTGAAAGATGCGACGGCATTACACTATCCGACTGCGAAAAGTTTTGTGGCAAGAGATCAAGCTGCTGCGGATGGGTGGGTACGGTTGTGCCAGGATGCTGTAGCCGATTTTGCAGCATCTGCTGCGAATGATGATAGTGATGCTGGTTCGGTGGAGGTAGTGGAGGCGGTGGGGGATGCTGATGCCGAGAATGGTAGGGTGGAAGAATTTGTGGCTGTTCCTGCTGCTGCTGCTGCTGATGTTGCGTATAAGGATTTGCATTGTAATGTTCCGGCGATTTGGCGGGTGAATGTATGGATCCTGCACCGGGAGTTTTCGATTGTACGTGTTGCTGCAGTTGCTGCTGCTTTATTCGTTGCCGCTGCTGCTCCAAAAGTTGTTGCTGACGCTGCTGGTAATATCGCATTTGCTGCGGTGACAGCAATAGAGGCGAACACGGTCCACCGTACCCAGACACGTTGGTGTTTATGTGCAATGGGGCAGTGGGTGGGTTGGAGTGCAGCACCGGTGGGACTGTGTACGGAGGTGACTGTGGACCTAGCAGATGGCTACTGCCGCTACCGATCGAGGAAGGTGACATCTGACCCTGGGGCTGGCTCGAGACAGCCGGCAACGGTGGTAGTGCCTTATGCTTCACCACCGGACTATCCAGCGACGTTTCACGCCATACTTTCTCGCGCTTTTTATGCTCACTCGAGCCGGAAGTGACGGAGATGGCGTCCGGTTGCACGATCCGATCAATACCATCATTATCCTCGGCGAGAGACGATGACGACGATTTCCCAATGTACTCCTGGAAGTTACCGAGTGAGGACGATTTTATTGCCGGACTGGAGGTACTCATCGATTTGCCACCGGCCGTACCGCCCAGCTTGGTGCTCGTTCGGGATAGTTTCATGCTGCCGCCACCCTGCTGTTTTCGATCGAGGCTTGAAAACTGCCGGCTGTCGACTGAGCACCAAATTTTCTCCCCACTGTCCAACGTCATCCAGTAACCACCGAGGCCGGCCGGAACGGAACCGTTGTCGTGTGTACCGTAATCGAACGCACCGGGCGTCACATTTGGGCAGTAGTTTTGATCATTTAACGCCGACTGCGGTGGTGGGCCCTGTGGCGAACGAGGATTATTGTTCACGGGGACACCTTGCAGCCTTGATATCACTTTTGCGTCGTAAACAAAGGCCTGTCCACCGTTTACCCCGACTGATGCTGGTGAGAGCACGTATCCTGGAGTGGTAGACGTTGCCGTTGGTGGCGGTGGTGGACTATAGTTCGCACCGATCTGCTGCTGTATCAGTCGATTCATCCGTGCCGGTCCCGGACCGATATGATGATGGTGCGGATGATTGTGGTGCAGATGATGACCACCGCTTCCACCGCTGGCAATGCTTCCGCTACCACTCAGTGGAGATATCTTCAAGCTTTGCTCAGTAGTCGTCGTTGCAGTGCTGGAATCGTAGTTAGTCGCGATGCCCGGGAAACTATCCGTCCGTGCCCGGTGACGTAGCATGCTAAGCTGCGAAATCATGGCTGCTGACGCAGCCGATGTCATGCTCTGCGATCCGGATGGAACGATGCCGCTGTGAATCGAATAAGGCGATATTTGCTGACCAGCCTGCTGCTGTTGACCGGTCTGCTGCACATGATAGTGACCGGCGGGTATTTGCACCTGAAGCATCTGCTGCTGATGAAGATGAAGATGATGTTGCTGCAGTTGCTGCTGTTGCTGATGCTGCAGCAAATGATGTCCACTTATGCTGCCAGATGCGTTGGAGGAGTTGTTTGATTTGATCGAGTTTCGGCGCTCGGACAGATGCATTAACATGCTGCTGCTGTTGCTGTTCGAACGAAAACGATTCGCTTGGGCCGTTTTGTGTAGATCGATATCGTCCCTTACGATCGGTTTGTGTTCTTGGGCCTGCGTCTGCTGAAGTTGCTGCTGCTCCTTCTGCTGTTGTTGCTCCTTCTGCTGCTGGCGTTTCTTTAGCACACTTAGATTTTGATTGATCGCCAGCAGCTTCTGTTGGGCCATTTCGTAGTTCTGCTTGTGCGTTCGCCGCACCGACTTCGGTTGACTGGTATCGTTCGCAAGCCGCAGCGAAGCCTCCGATATTTGCTGCTGTATTTGTTTCTCCAGCAGCAGCTTGTTAATATCGTCCTCTTTGTTGTTGAGTAGATTCTCCGGCAGCTTGAAGCTGGTACCGATTTTCCGGCGCAGTGTCGGTGCCGTGCCGTTCGCCACACCACCCGCACCCGCGCTGGACGCTCCATTCAACCCATCGGTGCCAGTGGACGGTCCAATCCCGCAACTGAAATCGCTCGGGTACATCCCGATCAGTTGGGCCTCTTCGCGTTTGATCTGCTGCAGCAGGCTATACTTTTCATTCAGTCGTTTTTCCAGCTCCTGCTTGCGAAGTTTCAACTGCTCGTACTTCGCGCTTGCGGGGCTCTTATCTTTACCCGTACCAGGGGTGCCATTGTTGTTGGTTATTGCTTCCTTTCCCGGCTGCTGTGGGCTTCCAAGACTCAGCCCACTTGTTGCGTGCTTCGCATCCATTACGACCGTTGCCATGGTTGCTGCGGAAGTGTTACTTTTCGATGTTGTCGCAATCGGTGAGTCGTGTGAGGCTTGCAGATGGTGATGGTGATGATGATGATGATGATGCGGGTGATGCTGATGATGGTGAGTTTGATTCCCGAAAAAGGGCTGTTGTTTCACCTTCGCATCACCCATTGTTTTTGTACACCACTAGCAAGCGCACAGACCGTCCACCGAGCGATTAGTTCCCCACCCAATGGAACAAGTACAATCGTGGTGATAACAAAACGGCCGTACTGTCTGATTTTTGCAACTGCCTTCTAATGTGTGTTTCTTCCGGTGACGGTGTTGCAGCACCTTATCTTTCCCACTTCACCTTCAAGCTTATCACTCGTTCGTCTCGGTGAACACACATACACACAGGTCTGGGGTTTCGTTTTGTTGCTTCAATTCGATCGTGAATCATTCATTTGCGCGCATCCAATCCATCACGCCCATGCGAAGGAAGAAGCTCTTACACCACCAGCCGGGGTGCGCTCGGCTGTTGAATCATACATTTTTCATTCAAACGTTCCCACACACCGCTTCGTCAATAAGGCACCGTGTAGAGATTCCGCCACCGACGATGCAAAACGGCACTGCATCATTCACACGTTCAGTGCCCTAAAATGGCAAACACACAAAAACATTAACCATCTTTCCATCGTCGTACTACTGTTTCTTGCTAAAATAGAGAAAATGCGATCATTTTCTTTACCGTGAACGCCCTGCAGTATGTGCCATCGCCTGCTGTGCTGCGAACCGTTGCATTTTCTGCGCGCTGCCGTTATTCTTATGCGTCATGTATTCCGAAAATATGCTGCCTGCACTGAAAGGGGTGGGTCGAAAATTTCTCCCCCTTTTATTTAACACATGCTCTCTCTCTGATCGAGCGCGCGCGCGGGCGGGACTTTCTTGCGTTCCTCGCTTCTTGGATGTGAATTCTTCCTTTTGGTAGCGAAAAAGGGAGAGTGCAAAAAGTTCCTCCACGACGGTTGAAACTACCACCAACAACAACAACACCAAAAAAACGCCTTGCTGGCGATGAGCACAAACTGGGGTGTTCGATTATGTAGGGAAATTTATTTGCATTCGCAAGTTTCCAGTTCCGCTTCTCGCTTTCTTCGCACTACAGCAAGCGGTGGGCAGTTATTACAACTTTTATGATCCGTCTCCTACCCCATTCCGCCTTTGTTGTCCCCAGCGCCTGACGAGGTCAGTCAGCAGCACTTTAACTGCTACTCGCCAGCTTTGACGTGACGGCACAGGGGAAAAGAAGAAGCCTCCCCGAACGCAGCATACCACACACCAGCGTGAAAACTAAGAAGCACTTTGTTGGGCACGAACAAACAAAAATCTACGCCAGCGAATTAAACCGAAAACAAACGCACGTAACCGAGAACACTTCACCACCGGGCGACACGTCGTAAAGGAAATTTCAACTAATTTTTAACTAAAAAGGAATTAAACACAAGTAAATAATAATAAAACTGGAAAAATTAGGACGAGAAACAATCAACGCTCTGTGGAATTTTTATCCGTGTATGCGTGTGCGAGACAGTCAGATTTTCCGTAGACGCTCACGCACACCGCAAAACCAATTGACAGCGTTTCTGCTCTGTGTGAGACACCCTGTGTGACACTGTCATACTAATTAAAAGCAACACCGCCGTTCGCTTCCAAATACATATTTTTTCATCCGGAATTTTGTAAATATTGAAATAATATTAGATAAAAACGCTAACATACTATATCTAAGCATATTTTTCTTTCCATTTTAGAATAACCAGAAATAATACACGGATTCTTGATTATAGAGATATTGTACGGTATGAATCCTATCATGCTGTACTGGCTATAGGAAGAAAAAAGGGGGAAAACTCCAAAGTCCATAGTTCCGATAAGTTCAATGTTTTTACCGTCGTAGCTCCAAGCGAGTCAACGACATGGCGCTGAAGGGATTAAAGGTGATCGAGTTTGTCGGGCTGGCCCCGGGACCGTTTTGTGGAATGCTGCTTGCTGACTTTGGTGCTTCCGTGACCCGAATCGATATGGTAAATCGAAGGCTCCTTATTTATTATTCTTCCACATTGCATTAACGATATTCTGGTTGTTAAACCAGAATCCACGGAACACACTGGACGTACTTCAAGGAGGAAAACGTTCGCTAGCCCTTAATCTAAAGCAACCGCGAGCGATAGACTTGGTGCGTTCGTTATGTCGCCGATCGGACGTTCTGATCGAACCTTTCCGGCCCGGTGTGATGGAAAAGTTTGGTCTAGGACCGAGCGTTTTGTTGCAGGACAATCCACGTCTCGTTTATGCTCGACTCACAGGTTTCGGACAGACGGGACGGCATGCTGCTCGTGCTGGACACGACATAAATTACGTCGCACTATCCGGCGTGCTATCGATGCTGGGTCGCAAATCGAACAAACCGACGGCACCGATTAATCTGGTGGCTGACTTTGCCGGTGGTGGACTTATGTGTGCGTTCGGAATTCTTGCCGCGATCGTCGAACGGCATCGATCGGGGCAGGGTCAGATTGTTGATCACGCAATGGTCGAAGGGGCTGCGTACGTCGGAAGCTGGCTGTTCCGTTCACAAAATCTTCCAGTTTGGGGAAGAGCTCGGGGTGAAAATATCCTGGACGGAGGAGCTCACTTCTACGATACGTACCAAACGAAGGATGGTAAATATCTGTCCGTCGGTGCTATTGAACACAAATTTTACCGCGTATTACTTGAGGGCCTCGGATTAGATCCGGAGCTACCCCAATTCGATGACGAAGAGAAGCGAACGGAACAGTTCGAGGCCATTTTTCGGACGAAAACGCGTGACGAGTGGATGGAGATATTCGACGAAAAGGATGCTTGTGTTTTTCCCGTGCTTGAAACTGATGAGGTGGGATCGTACGATCATAACCGAGAGCGAAATGTGTTTGTGAACTATGAACGAGGAGAAGATGATGTTCTAGTTCCCACGCCAGCACCAAAACTAAGCCGCACACCTGCCCAATCCGGTGCCACCGTGAAGGCAAAGAGTGAGCTAGAGATGACGGAAGAAATATTAGGCGAAATCGATATTGAGCGTGATGAAATTATGAAACTGTGTGAGGAAGGGGTTGTGCTCCTTCCCAATCGACCAAAGATGTGATTCAAGCAACACTTGTTACCTGTTTTTGTATGGTTCTTGGGGGAAACAAAAGAATAAAAATGTAGTTATGCAAACAACCAACAAACTTTATTCACTACGCTCATACTCATTAAGCACGCCTGCAAATCGGATTTGTTTCAAGCAAGTTATGACTAGTTCCTGCAGTTCAGGGAAGGAGGACAAATAGTTCATTTCGATCATCTCAATCAACAACTTTTGTATGACACTCAAATCAAAAATCAAATGATTTCTTCCAAGCACATACCTATCGAAATGTTCCATTAGTTTATCCTCCTTAAGGCTCGCTATTCTTTTATCACAGATATACAGCACGATGTTTAAGAAATCTGCATAATCTATGCCGAAGCTTGCTTTCAGCATCACTTGGCAGTGTTCATCAAAGTTTTCCATCTCCCGACAGTCGTCAATCTCGTGCCGAACGTCCCGTAACCCTGCTCGTAGATTGCACCAAATCGTCCCCACATTGCAGCCGTTAAACCAATTGTGATTGACGGATATGGCATCCTCCACATTTAACACTTGATGGTACCATCCGGTTGGTACAAACATTGCCTCTCCCGGTTCCTGTTGAATGGAGAAGTATCGTACATCGGCCTCCTGCAGGTTTTTCTCCGTAACGCTAAAAGGTAGATTTCCCAACCGGTCGGATAGCTTTCGTTCTTCGCCGGGTGGAAGGAGATACCACAGCTTACGTCCAAATATGTTCACCGACCAGCTATACGATCCGAACACATCAGCATGGAACGAGGTCCAGGTGCCTTTCGGGCCAATATACACGAAGCGATAGTCATCTGTTCCCTTTTCGGTGAGATATTCATTCAACCAGTCGGAGGCGAACAGAGCCGGTGTCCGATAGAAGCCGTAGTCCGGTTTTTCCCGGCGAAGATGCCAATCCTTCAGATAGTATCGGTTACGCTCTGTCGTTGCGTTGGTTTGCCAGCGTTGTAGAAACTCGTGTAGGTTTTGTTCGAGCTTCTCGTGTGAGTTGTAGTGTTGCTTGTCACAATCGGCCACTGGTACAGGTACATTTGGGAGTGTATCCTTAAGATACACAACGTTCAGCGTCGGAGGCACCGTAGATCGATCGATCCAGCGTCTGAAACACTCCCAATCGTTTGCAACGCCTTGAATAACAACGGCTCGATTTGGAAGCATGAAGTTGTGAAAGAATAAATCATAAGAAATGTTTTCTAAGGTTATTCTCTCTATTTCTGCATAGTTGTCGGCAAGAATGGTGAAGCCAGGTGCAGAAATTTCAATTTCTTCCATTCAAATTGCAAAACGGAAATTCAATCTGAAGCTTTATTCACAACAAAACCGAAACTAGGAAACGCGTCTATTTGTTTACAAAACAAACTCACTACACCAGTATGTTCCCGAGTTACGCGGGTAATACGCTAGGATGGTATCAGCGTAAGTCGGATACATGTCAATTTAATTTGTGTTGTTGAGAGGAAAATAGTAAGAAAAATGTACAAACGAAAATTGTATTTTTAAATATTTCAAAGCTAATAACTTTAAAAAATCTTCAGTTTTTCTTCTAAAAACGCTTAATACACTTGGTAACACAATTGAACTACCACCACTGTACGTAGCTTTTGTGCATGTTTGACAGCCCACGAGAACATAACTGACAACAAGTGTACCGAAATAACAACAATTCTCTTTTCCACAATATTTGTAAAAAAAAGTTTATTACGTTTCCTGCATCGTATTCGTCCAATTTTCAGACGAAATTCCAACAAAATCCCATAACTAATAGTCCTCCAATCGTTTTCAATGTAACTGTGTTGCAGTTTTGTGTACTTTTGTTAAAGAATCCTCCTGTCTGTGTGCTTTTAATCCTACTTAATCCTAATGGAGACAAAACACCATTCCGATAGCCACGCGAAGGAAGAATTCCAATGCGAGATCGATGGATGTAAGCAAAGTTTCCCCACTGAGGGGCATCGGAATGTGCATACGAAAAAGCACGATCTAAATCTAAGCCTAGAGCTGCCAGCGAAGGAGGGTCTGTTTGCCGACCAAACACCCACACCCACACGTCTGATTGGCAAATGCGAAGAGGTGGGCCTTTTCGAGGATTTGCAAAAGGTAAACCCGTTTGATGAAACGTTCCGACGGGCGGTAGAATCGGGAACAAGCAGCGCAGAACAGTCTCCGCTAGTCTCCGGGCCCACCGTGCCGTGCTGTTTTCGTCTTACGGAAGGGGAAACGCTCCACACGCCGCAGATTTTTCCAAGTAGCATCGATCGTACGTCTCAGGATGGCGTGGGTGTCCCATCCACAATGACCACAGAAACTGTGGTCAAACAACGGTCGAGCAATAATGGGAAAGCGATCGAGCAAAGAAGCAACCGACGATTGACACCGGTTAAACGCAAAACTCCGGCCGTGGTTGACATACTACCGAAACCGTCCGTACTAAGTGTTTCTTCGTTGGCGAACGAAACAATTCCATTCATCATCATTCCATCCGGTGTAACGGAAAAAGAAACAACCACTTTGCCGACGGAACCAACGGAATCTGCAGCGGTGAAGGAGAAACTGAAGGAACACCTGGCAAAGGTGCGTGAATCGGGCCAGTCCAGATCGAAAGTGGGTGTGGCGGGTAAAAAACGATCGAAGATTGAGGAAGAAAGCACGGAAAAACTCACAACACCCGTGGAAAAATTCAATCGTACCAAATCAAATGATGAGCAGGAAAATCTGAAGCATGAACGATGGAAAGCAGCCGCCAAGCGTTATCGGTAAGCATTATTTGAATGATGATCGGAATGTTTCCTTTATTCGATTGTACATTTTCTTCCGTATCCGTGCTTCAGGAAACGCGTAAAGGAAAGCCAAGACCAGCAACACCAGCGTAACATTGAGCTGGAAGCAGAAAACCGACGTTTGCGTACGCAACTCGCAGAATTCAAGCACGCCCATCGCAACTGCTCCGTAACGCGCAATGCTTCGGCAAAGTTCGCCACCGCTGCACTGCTACAGGGCGGTTCATCACAAATCGTTACCGCTCAAGCAACGGGTGGATCGCAGGAGGCGAACGTAACACTCGACCAGCAGATGTTACAGGTGCTGCAACAGCAGCAACAGCAACAACCAATCACTCTGTCCACCCCACAGCAGCGGTTGATCACATCACACATCATCGATAGCCATTCGTTTAATCGCATGCCAATATTTATAGTGATTGGAGCGCAGGGCACGGAAGCGGTAGCAACAGCGCCCGCAGCAGCTGCATCAACAAACGATCCCAGTTGTGCCTTTGAAGAAGTGGAAACTGTAGCATCAGGAAGCAAGTAAAATGCATAATCGAACGGGTTTCATTCTTAATGCTTAGCATGCTTAGCGAACAAAACGATACTTGCACCTAGTGTACGTGAATGAGAGGGAGCTTTGCTCATAAAACATTGCGAAATTTTACCTAGTACCTAGTACTTTAGGTTGGTTATAGCTAGGGTGTGTACAAGAGCTCATTTAATTTGTTTTTCTTTTCCAACATACAATTTCCGCATAATCGGATTGGTCCGATGATTTTATTCTACATTTAGTATCTATATGTATTGTACACTCTAGCTCTATTTTTATTGCATAATAAATGACTTAAACTAAAATCGCTGGGTTGGCATTTGTAAACATCGAACGTGAAATTTTCTATTGATTCTTTGAAAAGATGAAATCCTTTGACTATTATCAACTAATGCAATCTAAGAAGCAACATTGAAGAAGAATATAAATATGCATATAAAACGGCAAACAGCGCGCCAGCTGTTTACTGGCACCGAAATAGAGAAATGCATTTAAAAATCTCTACCACTGAGAGAGGAGAGATTTTTAAGATGTGATTCTCCCTTCTGCTCATGCGCAACCACGCGGTTTATGTCTGGTCACACGTGGAATAGACCTGTCGACGAATGAAACGGCTTAGTTGCGAATCTACCACTCAGTAGCACGCACGTTTTCGTGCACGTTAGTATTCATTGCGTAGCACTGCTCAAAACAGTTGTCAGAGTTGTTGAAAACAAAAGAAAGTGTTTCTTACACACTCGAGACAAGTAGAACAGAAAGAGACATAATTTTTCTGTGACCGCAAACTGTGTGCATCCGTCGTTTTTGTTGCGTCTAGGATCGTCATCCTTCGTGAGGTGAGTGAGTGTGATGCGTTTTAAATCTACCTCTAAATTTGCGTGTTCTTACAAGCTCGTTTGAGCCACGGAAGCGTGTTGCTCAAAGGAAAGGAATGCTGTGTATCGGATTCGTTTTCGTTCAAACCTATTTCTTGTCCATCAACAATAGCGCCGGGGTTGGGGTGATGGTCCTAACTCAAGGTGTCTTCGATGGTCTAACGGCTTCCTTCTCGTCGGACTTTCAACACCGTAAGAAGATGTAAACAGGTCCGCTTCCCCAAACATTCCCCAAACGGTTTTGCTCCACCAGCGTGGAAGATGGTCAATATCCAAGCAGCGCCAACCCGGTCGGACAGTTTTTCAGTAAAATGTGCCAGACTATGCGTAACATTCGATAAACAGTGATCGAGTTTAATGATGTGTTTATATTCAAGATCACGATCTTCAATTGGCGATGGCGCTCGGGCTCAAGGCGACCGGCTATGGCCGGTAGAAGTAACAAATTGTTTCGCACAAAACATGTTCCATTCGGTGTTGGATCAAAAGCTCGGAAAACACTCTCAACATTCTTGGTTGATGTGGGTTTCATCTCACCGAAAACCTTGAACTAATTCGTTCCGTCGTAAACGCCACGGCAGTGTCACATAACAAGAGTTATGTGCGAGTTTGCTGTTCGCAGCGTCGGAATTGCTTGTGGTAGACAAAGGTAGCGAAGGGATTCGATATTCGCTCCGAGTGGATGTTGAACCTCGTGTTGTCATCAACATTCCAGATCTGCGCTTGAAGCGTGCTCTAAAAACGTAAAACTGCCGCAACCACTTACGATCCAGAGCTGGTCTCTACGAAGAATGTTGTTTATATGACACCTTTTAAGTAAAAACGGTCGTCGGTTTTCTTGATTGGCAACCGTCCTCGTACCGGCACACTCCTAGTTCGTGCGAAGTAGCATACACAGACACGCAACTGGCGCAACAGCAACATGGATGCGATTGATGCTACTGCTGCTTCAACATTTCTGCTCCCAGTCGAAGGATTATTTATAGTACAGTTTGCGATGTTTTTTTTCTCCCTCTCCCATCTCAACTGGGCCCAACATTGATTGATGAGATCCAAATGGCCGGAAAAACTCGGAACGGACCTACGAGCGAAGTCACGTTCGGTAATTTCAGGGTGCTTCTCCTTTATTAGTTCACGCCTTCCTGAAATACGCACAATTAGCTGTGAAATATTGGCACAAACACGCAAGCACTGCAAACCACAGTTTGCTTGCTTAAAACGTTTTGATTAAGCTTAATGCCTACACGTGAATGCACTCTAAACAATTGCTTCATGGGTTGCTATGCCAATGAGAATGTGCGTTGGACTTGTGATAATAGGACTGCTACGTTTCCGACAATTGAATGTATCCCAAGGGAACTCAAACTGGGTGTACCACCGAATCCCAGTTCTGCATAAAATTTTCGGCAAACACACATGATATAATTTTGATGGAAATATGAAACGAAACTCATTACAGGGTCTCCATTTTACTTGTCATCTTTATAGATCCAAACTACAAAACGATGACCGTGGAACGTGTCGACACCTTTTACGATCTGGACAGAGTCTACAGCACCATCGAGCGTATGTTGGTGCTAATACGCCAGCTGTCCGGTGTAGCCCGGCTCGGTGAGAACGGTCGCTCGCTGAGCTTCGAGCTCCAGTGGAGCAACGTCATCGACGAGCGCAAGTATCAGATCGATGAGCTGCGCTGCTCCGTCCAATACCTGTTCGCCCAGTTCCGGAAGATCTACCTCGTCAACAAGGACCTATATGCGCAGCTCAACAAACGGGGCGGCCGTGTGTTTGAGCTGGACAAACAGATCGAGGCGCAGGGAGACATCAAATGTCTGTACTTCATGGCCGACGCGATCAAGTACGAACCGGCACTGCTCGCCATGCAGCGTGTGCTCGATCGTACGATGCGCGAAATTCGCATCTTCCGCAACCAACGCAACCAGCACAAACTGGAGTTGTGCGTCGGGCACATCCGGTGTGAGAACTACGACAAAGTGTACGACGAGTACTGCTCGTTCGAGAATGGCCCGCAGCAGCTGCCGCTCATCGTCGAGGCGGTGTTCGAGAACGATATGCGGAATCTCCTCAAGATCCTGCTCTTTCTCAACGGTTACCGCAAGCTGAACAAAGCAAACTCGTCCGAGACGTTCGTCGCCGGGTGTGAATTGTTGCTGGCACAGATGAAGCAATCACACGAACTGTTCGAACATCCGCTCAGCTTGCTGCTGTATGGGTTTGTCGTTGACGCACTCCAAGAACGACCGGAACTGTCGATGGCGTCGAAATTGAAGGAAGTTTTCCACGAGCGATTGGAGATCGTGAGATCGGAGCTGATCGATTGCATCCAGCGTACGGTGCGTCTCATCCAAACCAATCCACAGGTGGCAGCTCCCCTGGCGAGACTGTTCCACCATCTGGAAGAGGAACTTCTGATCGAGTTGCTGAAGCGGGCGTACGAAGGTGATGTGCTTCATCTACAAAACATCCTCCAGTTTGTCGCACACTTATCGTGCATCGACCATGACATCGTGAGCTACCGTGTGCTGTACGCGCAGATGGAACATTACGATCACATCTACCAGCCGGAAATATTTCTGCTCGCGTATCGCATCAAGCAGACGATGTTGGACGCGGGCTTTGCCTCGGCAAGTCTCCGTGGTGATCTGGAGCGGTTAAAAGCGAACCTGCCCTCGGTTGTAGTAACCATCCTGTGGAGTACGGTCACCATTTCGCGACACGAATCTCGAATCCTGCTCAAATTTAGCGCTGTTGGCAAGGATGTTGGCTTCTCGCGGTACATTGCCGACAAGAATCGGATCGAGTTTGAGCCACTGGAGGATGGTAACTGCTTCCGAATTCGAGCGACAACGATCAATGGATTCCTTGGGGAGAGTGGCACAGGTCTGCCCATGGTGGCGTCCAAGTCGGAGAGTCTTTCCAACGCCAAGTTTCGCTGGAAGCTGATTCCGGTGGAGAGTTGCGAGTACTTTCGCGTACAGAACTACTCCAGTGGAGCGCTTCTCTACTCTCAGATCCCATGCGACGAATCGGAGTACGATTTCTACAACAGCAAAGAGATACTGCAGCTGACCGGGAGTGAACGAACGCTCACCGCGCAGAATAGTTACTGGAAGATTGTGGAGTATGCGCGTGGTTCTCGGGGTAATTGTGGTGGCGGCGGTGTCGGCGAGCCGGGCGAATGTCGTATACTGTAATGGATCCGACCGGATCCATTTGCTTTGACCATAAGCCGGCTAATGACACGCGCGCAGAAGTGCTAATGATGCCGCACATTGCGTAGCGAACGGTTGGCGTTGCCAGATGCAGGCAGCTGAGCAAATATCCATTTGCGGGGTGTGTGATTGTTATTTTTGTTCGCCGGCGTTCGAACCTCCAGCGGATGAACGAGTTCAAACCCACCTGCAACAACAACGCATACACACGCACACACGCACATGCATGCACAGAGAAACATCCACCGGTCCGGCCCATAACCATTATTTTAAAGCCGGTAGTGAATAAGGACCATAAATAACCCGTCTCCATTGATACGAACCCGGGCCCGGGATTGCTCTGTACGCGTACATCGTTTGTTTTGATTGTACTACCATGATCGAGACCGGGCGTGAATGATTCAGCGCTCGCGGTATGGTTGGAGAATGTTGTACCACGACTCCACGATTCGGTGTCCTTGTGGTGTTTGTTTAAACCAGATCGGAGTGGGACAACCCATCGTACGAAACGTGATATTAAAAACGCGAGTGCTATATTTTCGGAATGACGAAATGGTGAATCCATCCTGCATGGCCGTGGGTGTGCTAGAAGGCGTTGCGTTGAATGGTGATAAAATAACGACGAAACATTGTTTATGTTGTTCTTCTCTGCTTTCCATCTGCTTTGGTTGGTCGGCCGAATGCCGAAAACAATGACGATGCGCCACGATTGTACATTACTCATCGCCACCGGTGGAGACTGTATGGCAAGCATGCCGTTTTTATTATTACATGATACGTAATAGTTTATAGACGATAGAATTTAATTGGCTATGTACGATGAACAGTTATTCGAAAGCGTGATATAATATGTTTAGATATACATTGATGTGAAATTAACGCACACCTTTTTTAAAAGAATCGCAATAAAAGATATACTTCTAGTCAATTTGTGAAGCATACATGATGAAAAACATAGCTGAAAGCCAGAAAATACTAGGCGCCCCCATACATATCCGAAGCTCATAAAATTTCATACGGAATTATGTTCAGCCTTCAATTTTCGCTCGTCCTATACCACTGTGCGGAGCATTTTAGTACCGCTACTGCAACATAGGTGGCGCTACCGGCTTTTTCGTATGTTCATCGCATTGCATACATTTCTTTCGTTGCTCATCGCGTTCCAACCTTTCCGAGCTGATTTCAAAAAATAAAATCCATTACTTTTCAAAGGAAGGGGCCTTTCACAGACACACACTCACTCTTTCCTTCACTCTTCGCTACCGTTTGGTTGCACCTTCTCCCGTTGAATTTCCGTTTTAATCAACGCAAAAACCGAAACGTAAACAGTGCCAGTGTCGGTACCGTGCCTCGATTAAAACTGATTTACGATCACTTACGTGCACGATCATTCGTCTTGGGGTGTAACGTCCGCGCAACCGAGCTGCGTATAGGATGAAAATCCCGTGGTGAATGAGTTTTTAGGGCAGACTGATTTACGGACCAGGGAGGTACTAACGCAACGCCCGGCCCGTCAATCAAGTGGGTTGCATGCGTGCAACAGCGGGTGGAGAATTTTGTTGGAATATTGTAATTTTTGCACTTTTACCAACATAATTTTTTTATAGATAATGTTGGAAATAGTATTGAGTTTAGAATGTCATTTTAACGCATTTCAAGCCGTTATTAACACACATACACTCGAAGAGCACACAGCTCATTTTCTCAGCTGTCAACTAACAACAACAAACCGTATTTCCCTGCCCGAGAAG
This sequence comes from Anopheles farauti No. 4, assembly GCA_000956215.1. Taxonomy (NCBI): domain Eukaryota; kingdom Metazoa; phylum Arthropoda; class Insecta; order Diptera; family Culicidae; genus Anopheles; species Anopheles farauti No. 4. The sequence goes on along the minus strand of JXWZ01002411.1, from coordinate 5,347 downwards.
ATGTTGTTCTCGTTTGTTTTCATTTGGTGGAAATTGTTTCCCTCGTCGTGAGCATGCTTCAGTAGAGTACTCTCTCCGTAAACATTCTGATGCGCTCTGGTAGCCGTATACTTCACTCTCTTTTCGTGATTCCACTCTTTAGCACACGTAAATCAATTGTGTCTTGTTTATTTTACTCCCGAATGAAGCAATAAAAGATCATATTAATAAATTTATGTTCACCTTCATTGATTAAATAGAAGATTTAAGCGAACAACTACTTCGATTTTTACGCCATCTCGCGCGTGAGAAATAAAGAGAGAGGTAGTGCGCACATACCAGCACGTGTTTGTGAGTGTATGCGAGAGGACATAGTGACGCTATTGACGGCAACGACTACGACAACGTGCAATGATGATGGTCAGCAACCAGAGTCGGATCGAATCGTATCCTCGTGCAATCCGGAGAGAAGAGGCACCATTTCAACCGAGAGCGAAACGTACCCAACGACACGCAGTCTTGACTTCCGATCCGACCAGGTCAGACGAAAAGAACATTTTCAAGCGACGGACACATTTTCTGCATAGTTTTGCTCTAGCTGTGGTTTACTACTAGACAATGTGAGTTGTGAACGTGAAGAAAAGTGTTTTTAGCTAAGATTGGTGATGACGCATAAATATATAATCAAGTTATGACTGCCTCCTTCTAAAAAATCGCAATGAGATTACAGTGGTCACGTTCGAAACACAGTGTGCTCTTCAACGTGTGCTTCCACTTTCTAGAAGGGTGCCCTCGACTACAAGCGAAATGATATATATTTTTAGCACGTTTCGTAGTCCGCGCCAGTGACAGTGGAACGAAGAAGAACCCGATTCGCATAGATTTCTGTGTGTGTAAAAAAAACCCATCGTCCTATTCTTATCTTCCAACCCCTCGCCGTGGGTCTTCACTATGCGAAGTTTGACAGTTGACAGTTTGGGGAGCGCTCGGGCGGGGTGGCATATGCCATAAGGCGCACCGGCGGGTCTCACGAAGGCTTGGCGGTGGTGAAAATCCCGTCTCCCGTGTTGGAAAACTGTCAATGTCGCATTGCGGATGAGCGTCGCTCTGCCGAACCGTAAGCCTTGCCAGCCAGCGTGTTGTTGCTGCATATTCGGTTTGGCTTTTTCAGTTTCAAGCGTTACGTTTTCTAGTCCGTGGAGCGATCGTTTGTGGCGAGGGTTTTCATAGGCCCTGGAGTCCCATTCGGAAAAAGTGCCCTGGAAAAATGCGTTCCATATCGTGCGTTTGAGTGCGTGTGTGTTTGTGTATGTGAATACTCTCCGATGTCCGATAGAGTCCGGTCATCAAAGAGCACCTAGCTTTGCTGGGTTCTCTAAAACCTTTCTTTACATAATTCGATCCTAATTTCGCCAAATATCGATTAGCAGAAGCCGAAAATGAAATAAGTGCATACTATCCGAATCGTGGACGTCCAAGTCTCCAGTGAGTGAGAGTGAGTGAATAGAAAACGCCTTGCACCAGCAGGCCATGGCAGCCCCGTAGCAAGTGTAGTGTGTGGAGGAGCGCGAAACAAAAATCAATTATCCACCGCAGCAAGAAACGATATCTTGTGGTAGCAGCTGTGCTTAGAATCAATAAATGATTTACGACAGCAGCGCCTATCGGTTGCTGGCTGACGATGTGCGACTAAGCTAGGCCCGCGAGGAACCTCAATGTCGCCACCAGCAACAACGACACCAACATCAGCAGCAGCAGTAGTAGAATCAGCGTACACCGTACCGTGTCCTCGACGCCGTCATCGGAACCACGGAGAAACGGAATCTTCATAACCTTTTCTTGTGCGCTTCCTACATTTTCTAGCGCACTTATCCTTGGCTCTTCTGCTCTCGCTCACTCTCTCTCTCTCTCACACACTCTCTAAACACACACGCAAGGGCAAACAGTGGTGTTGGTTATCTACTAACACATACGCACACTCCATCTCTCTCTCTTGAGCTCTCTGTGGTTGTCGCACACTGTTGCATTTCCGCTCAGTACGCGTCATATGGTCTGTGTGTTTGAGCTTCTACGGGACACCGGGCCCGTCTGTGAACAGGATACGAGAGCCTCGTTGCTGTTGCTATCATCCGCGTTACGGAAGCATTAACTAACGCGTGCAGTTTGCAGTAGCCAAACACCATTGTTATTTAGGATAGGAGAATTTTCAATCTAAACCATCGGCGAAATGGATCGAAAACAGTGGATTATAATTCCTCTAGGTAAGTGCCTTGGCACGATGATCGTCTCATAACACATGCACCCCTCACATACAACAAAAACACATGGTCATGGACACGTTTTGCAAAATGTTTTACATGTTGGAGCAATAGTCACTATAAAAATTAATACGCCGTACGTGACAAGAAGATTGAAACACGAAATGGCTAACATTTCGTTTGTTTTGGTATTTCTTCATCTAGACGAAACTTCTTACATACAAATTTGCGTCTTGAACTGTCCATTATCTATGCTCTTTTTATTTAGATTTTCTATTATATTACTTGAGACATATTTTGAAAAATATCTTAAATTTGAAAATTTTATAATAGAGATTTTTTTATAATATAGACATCATACTACATGTTTAGTTTACATTTAACAACGAATTAAAGTTCCAAATTTCTCGTTTCGTTTTTTTATTTGTAAATACATCCTTCTCTTGTTTCCTACGTACAAGTAACGTTTTCTCGTTCGATTGCTCTGTTTTCTTTCCAACAATATAAAGTGGTTCTGATTTCGTGCGTTTACTTTTGTTCCGCGGACAATTGTTTTCCATGTAAGTTATCATTTCGCAAGTTTTTGGTTACTGTTTGGCCGTGTATTGGATCAGCTGTTCGATGTTTATGCTTCGTTTCGTGTTAGTTTAAGGTTCTGTTCGACTATCTCGTGGATGTTTATTTAGACGTATTGTGTTAAATGGCTTCTTTACTCTGATATGTTCCGGGTGTTATTTGTTCTCGTTTAGTTTGGCTTCGTTATTAACAAAACACGTTATTTAATGTCACCTTCCGTTTAAACCCATTAAATGGGATCGATTTATCAATCAGCACTAACCAAAAATACTTAACCGTACTGTGTTGTATCCATCAATCAGCTAAAACATTTTACAACAAATTTCAAACAACACATTCCCACCAAACCCACCAACCAAACCAGACCACTCTAACCTTCATAACCACTAACAGTAAAATGTGTTTTTCCTCTTCCCTTGAAAAAAAAACGCATGCTCTACACCCATAAAAACCTGAACGCCATGAACAAACGCAAAACCAAACCTTTGTATCCGGTGTCCATCTGGAAATTCATCTCGCTTTTGGCTGCCACCGATGCCATATGGTAACATCTAACGATATGAACCCCCATCATCTCACGTCACGCTAAATGAACGATAATTTTACACTTTAAAAACACAAACACACACACAAACCCGAACACAGCGCTAGTCGGAGTGCTGTGGTTTTGGATTCCACAGGTTTCCGCAGAGTGTCAAAGTAAGCTACTAACTTATTACTTAATACGTCCTATGTCGATTTCTAGTAAAGTTTTGTTTTATTATAATCTCAGATAAGCTCCATTTTCACATAATCTTCAGACGCTTATTGAAGGTTAAAATAAAAGCGTTGCACTTTTTCGATATTCATAAAGAATTTTCATCAATCATCTCATACAACTTTCCTCACCGTCGGTAGTGATTAGTTTCCATCAGATTGATATTCCTCCGCCCCCTCAGTACAAACATCAAACACCGAACAACGCGGCTCCGAATTCAGCGTTCGTCCGCTCCGCTGCCGGTTGTTTGTTTCATTTTCTGCCACCCTTATGATGGATAAGATTTCCCTCTGTCATGTTCAATTTCGCTTCCCCACCCGGTAGTGCGGGGTGGTAATTCAATTTTCATCACCATCGGCCCTCGCGAAACGCCACCACCCAATCGGCGTACTTTCTGACCATTCGCATCGGTCTTGAAACCGAACGAACGATCGCTACTCGTTAATCGTTTATTTATCGCATCGAATTTTGTTTATGAAATGACTTTCGCTCCCTGCACCCGCTTTCCACTACTGTGTGGGTTGGTGCATAAGGAGGGAGGTGTGTACGAGTAGCTGTGCTTTTAGCGCGCCGCGTTTGCTTTGCCAAGAAGCGTTTGTTTACAATCAATCTTCGGAGCGGTACGCAATACGGAACGCAAACGATACGTCCAGTAGCAAATTAAAACAAATCCCCGTCCGGATGGATTTTGATGATTGGAATGATGGAAGTTACGGAAGTGATCATCAGTCGCGGAAGGATGTTACCGTGTGAAGATGCTCACATTCTCTCGCATGCACTTATCGCACGAAGTTTGTAATATGAAACACATGAGGTAATAATGATAAAGGGCAAGTTGGCCGCAGATTTCGAAGCGTTTCAAGTGGCTGATCGGCGTTTCGAGTGTTTCGGATGTGAAGTGCAAACCTTCGGAAGCAATAACGTCTGCAACAACTCATATCGCTTTAAGAGTTTTAACGCTTTTCTCATCAGAAAAATTGTTTGGGGTTATCTATTTATTTCATTCCACTTAACAAATGCCTTGCACCCCTTGAACGTATTAAAACCAAACACTATCTCACCTCCAATGTTTAGTTTTGGTTGATATTTGTTGGTTTTTATGTTAGAGTATTTGCTCGAAACCGTAGATGTTTACTAATACTTAACAAATAAAGCGTTACTAAAGGAATAAATAAAAAAAATTAAAGGTTAAGGCAGTTGTGCCAAATTTACGTCCCAAAAGAGAGACAATACGCACAACGTAAAAGCATTTGTAACGCTTTTTTAACGCTTTGTTTTGTGGTTTAATAAACGTTTTGTTTCGGGTGTATTTAGTATATATTAGCGTAAATTATCTGTTCTTTTTATCGATGTTTTAATTAAGATAATATGCTGTAATCTAACGCGCATCTCTTATCGACCAATTTAAAGCCCGCTCTATCTACTGTTACGAGTGTGACAGCTGGACGGATGCACGATGCAAGGATCCCTTCAACTATACCGCCCTGCCGAGGGACCAGCCCCCGCTGATGACGTGCAATGGATGCTGCGTCAAGATGGTGCGCCACTCGAGAACACGTAAGTAGACGGCCCCACCATCGGGAGCACCAATCCGCGACCGGTAGAAAGTAGCATTAAAAGCACATTTATCTAACCCTTCATTGAAAAAAAAAGTTCATATTTTTCGTTTGTTTTACTCCCAAAGCTCTCATATGTAGTCACAATTAGTTTTTATAATTTTTCCATACCCCAAACAAATTCGATTCTTATGTTAATAATTCATTTAAATTATATTTAA
>JXWZ01002408.1:0-12451 GCA_000956215.1 Anopheles farauti No. 4 | reverse complement strand
GTGTGTGTGTGTGTGTGTGTGTGTGTGTGTGTGTGTGTGTGTGTTTGTCGTTCAAGTACTTTTAAATGGTTTGTGCGTTATTTTTTTATACGGTTACCTTTCACTATACGAGACAAGGAGAAGAAGAGAGGATGAACATTGAATGAAGATGAATAGAAGAAAAAAAAACCCTTGCGTGAGTTATAATTTTATCCTATTTTACTATTCGTAATCCGATTCAGGGTAATGGAGAGGAGTGGATTATATCAATCTACAAAGAACGAACAAATATAAATAAAAGGCATCATATTTGGTAGAAGCGTTAAATTCTATAAACCATTTTTTATGTAAATCATTCCGTCATCTTTTCAAAAAGATAATAAATTAAAGGAATTTGAATTTTATTTTCAGATGAGGTTAATGATCCAATTGTTAACCCATTGGGTTTTGAGTATAAAAAATAAAAACAAAGAGTTGCAGTTTACTCCATGCAATTTTCAGCACTTTCTCGTAAAAAAATAATGCAGAATGGTGTTTGAAAACAACACCAACACATTAGAAATATTTATGGATTGATTTGGTACAGAAACAGATTTTTTTTTTGCAGGGATTTCTACTAATAATCGAGAAAATCGAAAATCGAGAAAAATTAAAGCTTCAATTGATATTAATATTATCAACATTATTTTTATTATCAAATTTTTACCTAAAATGCTGTGGCAGATTGTGAACAGAACAATCATTAATAGTTGTGAATTTCGTCTACTTACACTTACAGACATTCCTTTTTGATGAATACAAAGAATTTTGGTACTGGAATTTAAACAAACCATAAAATCGTCCTCTTTCTCAATACGCCTTTCAATCAACTATTGCCTGTAGGTGCCAGCGCACTGTTCGTTGCATATCTTAATAATTTAAACTTTCATGCTCCACCACATTGTAACCGTCTCATTTGTACTCATCGCAGCAACGCACTCTCCCGGAACCGAGTTAGCGTTCTCCTAACAACTGTCGTTTCTTTGGTAAGCCTTGCGGCTCACAGGGGGTCTAAGAAAAGAAATGACCCACGCTTCACTGGCGGCCGGGTACCGAGAGCGGGTTGGATGTAGCAGTGGACAGCGGCGGTGGAGGCAAATAATACAAATTGGCATGTAATTAACGGAACGGGCCGGTTCGTGACGGTTTCATTTGATCGAACCGCAAGTTACATCCTCACCGGAGCTAATAATCGGGTTGTGAAAACCCTTGGTCTGTCTTCCGTGTGATCACTGGGGGTGTAATCGAAGGGACGCATTTTATGGACGGTTTGGTTGGTGGCAACTCACACGATAATTTCGAATGTCTTGGTTCATCAGTGTTGGTTTAAATTTATTAACATTAGAATAAATTTTAATGATTATTAGTTCAATTTCAATTTTTACATATAAATAGGCTTTGACAACACACTGAACGAAGGAAAATGTTTGGTTTTAAACGATGGCAATTTTATTTTTGCACTCGTTAAATTTCTCCAAAACTGCATAAGTTAGGATAGTGGCTTTAGGATAGTTGATTTTTAGATTTGCGATTTTATTGAGGGGAATTTTGAATTCTTGTTCACCGAAACAATATAACAGTCTATTATTTTTTATATTTAAAAAGGCTGGTCTCATTGCAACATTTACCAATTTTTGCAAATATTTCTTTTTAATTCGGTATAGCACGATACATATTAAAATGGCAATAAAGTAAAAAAAACTTCAAACACAGCTCTTCTAGGCAGAAAGAATATTTGAACCGTAGTAGTCATAGCTATAATATATCACTGGTGTCTTAACACCGTGATGCCATCTCTTGACGAGAAACGTTACTAAACGTGACATACGAATTATTTTACACTTTCGTGGAAAATGAGGTGTAACAAAATGAATTAAGCAAAACAAAAATAAAGTTATTAAATTAAAAGAAAACAAATAAATAAACTTTTAAACTTATAAACGATTTGTAACCATTAAAACCGTTCCTCGCGAACGAACGCTCCTCGTTGTTCATTTTTATTGAGCTAATTTTAACCTACCTTGCTTAAATAAAAAAAAGGAACAAGGTGATAACAAATCGCTAAGGTACTGCATACAAAAAAAGCTATAACTATGCTCTTTTAGCTATTTTTTTTTTTTATTTTTATCGATAACAAATCCTAATCCTTCGGTTTGAATTGCTAAACGAAGCAGCAAATTTCTGGAAACATTGTTACATCAAGGCAGAGTTTTTCATGTAAATGGTATGTGATAAAGTTGTTCCAATTCAATCTAATTTAGTTTATCGCATTTTTTGGGACTGCAGGGTAGAAAATATCGACATGTTCTAGAATTGTTGTTCAGAAGATAGTTTGTTTTGAGTAGTAGAATAGAAAACTATGATCTACTTTTAGTTATCGTTTTATATGACATTCATATATCCTGCATTGAAACACGTCTTGCGGAAGGATCAGAATGCAACGCGCCGAAGGTTTCCCCCAAGGCAATGAGTCCAGCTCCTCCATGCAGCAGAAGATGTTCGTCGAATCCGTCTGCAATGCTTCTCACCCAAAACCGTCCCCCCGTCTTCACATGTGGGACGCGCTCGCACTTCATAACTCTGTCCCTTGCGGCGTTCTTCGCCCGTCGTCGATGTCTCGAACATTTCCCGGAACGCTCGAGTGTCCATTCGGCCGTCGGGTGCGTAAATGCGGCAGCGTAAAAATGAAATTGTCTCGCACGGTCTCGAACACCGCTCCTGGGCAGTAAACCCCTCCCTCCCCTTCCCCCCATCACCCCAACCAACCAACCGATGGAAATGGGTTGCGTTGCCGTTCCGGTTTTTCAAACCGCTGTCGGTTTATTGTAGTAATAATAACAAAACAACCCGTCACCCTGTTTCATTAGCGTGATTGACGGTGCGCGAAACGCGCCCGCGTCTCCGGCGAAGGTGCGTGAAAAGACATTTCCAGATCGTGGATCGGGTTGCGCTTGCGATGAAGAAATAAAGGCTGCATTTAAGCTGTGCAAGAGGGTGCGGGGGAAGTGGGCTTCGGGACGATGCGATGGCCCCATCCCCATGGCACCCCGCCCGTTCGTTCGTTTGTTCGGCTTTTAATTATACACGATTGAAGTGGCCAATTAAAATGGTCTCAATTCAATGACGGTGTTTTCCTAGAAATTGGTGACAATTCGTGGCGAGCCAGTCAGCGTCGGTCCGAGTTTCGGACGTTCGCAGTGTTTCTTTCTCATGCGACGGGCCGCTCGGGAGTGTAATTTTACTGTTCTGTGTTCTGCAAACGAAAAGGATTCCAACTGGTTCCGCACAACAGACACACTAGTGGTTGTGTTATGTTCACTTTGTTGCGTGGTTTTTTTGCACCCGTTCCTATGGACGATCCACTTGTTTGGATGGCCGGAATGCACACATGTTCCCATTTTACCAGTTTTCTGCACTAGGTTGACATTCCATGGTGCCCGCGATGTGAGTGTAATCTTGAGTAGCAGATTGTAATTTGTACTAGTGTTGGCAACATGCAACAATAAAATGTTTTCTCCTACTTGTCGTTTAAAGAGAACGATTGAGACAAGGTTGAAAAAACGATGTGTGTAAATAATTTGATGGATTCCTATTATTCATCTTTTCTCTCTAGCTTTTGGTGACCTTTAACGCGGTAAGGTTTGAAACACAAAAAGTTAAACAAAGTTATCATAAATCGTCAGGAAAATGTAAGGAACTATTTCTAAATAATACTTTTCTTGAACTACGTATATTTGCTCCAATTTTATTTGGTTTCAATGTCCATTTGAGAGCTGATCTCAAATACTTAATATGTATAAAAGTTTTAACAACAACGATATCTTTCATTTTTTAAACAGATTGTAACAATTGTTTGGTAGTTCAGGCTACGAAGTTCAATGTGACTGTAGCATATCTAGCGATATTTGAATGTGCATGAGCTTTCTTAATTAGAATCAGCGCCATTCGGGTGCGCAAGAGCTCATTACAACAAAAGGTAAAATGTGTAAAATTTACTTTCATTCAGCCCCTTTCAAACGATAGATTGAATATTAAAATTAGCTAGATATTGACAAAGAGTTGGGTCTTAATCCAATTGAAATACACGATTAGCAGATGTTAGACGAAAGCTTATTATTATTTTTTATCGTCACCGTCAAAATATAAACAGGAAAAAATCGTTCACAATTACAAGATACTGAAGCTTTTGCTTTAAACAAAGTGATTTTTTTCTATTTCTTCAATTAAGCAATCAAATCTATCGAAATCGGGAAACAATTGTGTTCAGTACAACAAAGCCCCATAACACCCTTCTTTGAATCGAACATTTTTTAAAACCACAACTATTCGGATATTGATATCTTCAGGAGCAGCTTTGGAGAGATAATTCACATATAAAGTTTATGAAAATTTGGATCATTCTCTGTTTTTAAGGTGGTTAATTGACCTTGATGAACAAGAAAAAGATTGTGTTCGAAAAATTGCAATGTGCCTGTCTCACCTATGTCAGCTATGTAAAAAATTTCTAACATTGAATGTAATGGCAAGGAAGAATTGAAGCTATTGTAGTTATGCTGGTTCTATTATGATAAGCTAATCATCTAGTAACACCTTCAAGTGATTTAATTTTTCGTTAGTGACACTTTAAAAATCAATGAAATGATGATGTTAAAAATGGTTAGGAATTACAAACAAATTTTTGAATGATTTAATTTTTATCAAAGATTCGCACAATCTCGCGATGGTTCACTTTTTACATTCGGTTTCCTTTCGCCAGTCCACTAGCACACTTGGCAGCCATTTTGTTCGCGACTCGCATAAACTCATTAACTAACACATCGAATGCACACGGTGCACACGGGAGGTGCGAAAATGGATGCGGACGAACACAGCAAAAGCAAACTGATCCAAAACAAAAAAAAACAACTAAAAACCCACACATGCACAGAAGAGCGCCACGGGTCGGAAGGTAATTATGCACGGTTATTGGTGGATGTGCTTTGTGCTCCAGCGGCTCCACCGGAAGTTAGCGCTAGTTGACAGGCACAATGGGTCACAGGTAGGAAACATTCTCACACACACACACACACCTTCGCTCACAACAGGCTTCCCTTCCTTCCTCCTCTTCCCTATCCCCCCTGTGAGCCATATGCGGTGGAGATGGGATGGATGGTTCGGTCGCCCTTTACGGATATGGCTCCCGCGAGGTGGCATATGCATAAAGCACGACGTGCACCTGCAAATGCGCTCCAGCCGAACCGAAAAGAGCACCCGGTGTGGAGTGGTAAGACGCCGTAGAACAGCACTGTGGTGTCGGCCGGCGGTGCATTGGGCCACCGTTGTCGCCACGGTGTCGTGCACGGTGCAAATAATGGCTCAAGTAATGAGAGCGGCTGCCGACCGACCGGGAGAGATGATGGTGCGCCGGTTGCGCCGGATGTAACCGCGGGTTTCGCTTTGTTTTGCTTGCGCACCGGATGCATGTATGGGTGTGTATGTGTGCCACACACTATATGCTGCACTTTTTTCACACAAACACACCGAACTTAAGGATACGTACTCCATGCGGCACTAGCATCCGCGTCGCACGCCTCTTTGTCTTATGCACCAGGTAATAATGCAGTTGCTCCTCCACACCTATTCCCGGGAATTCACCGTGAACAAAAAAAAAATGTGTTAGTGTGTGCCTGCCGTGTTTTCTGGTGAGTGACGCCATCTTGTTGTGGTGACACAACGGGGTCCCGGACGTCGTTCAATGGCTGGCAGGGTGCGCGATGTTTGCGGTTTCAGTTTTCAATGGGTGTAGGTGATACTTTCGGATTTTGGGTTGCCATGTGTATTGGCCTGGCAGTTGCAAGTTGATATTGCTAGACGGTATAGGACTCAACAGAACTGTCAAAAACCTGCACAGATAGATCACGTATTGATGATCTTAGATTAATATAAGGTTTATTTTCTATTATTCTTTTAAATTAAGGTATCTTTTCGAATCGCGAGGTTTGAGGGATTACATCTTTCCAATGTTACAAGGGTGCGTTATCATCAGCATATGATATCCTAAATTATTTTCACTCATTTTTACCTTTCTAATAAGTTCTTTCAGAGTACAATTTAGCTGTAAATATTTGAAAGTCAATATATCAGATGGACCTTGAAAAATCTTCGAATCAGGCTTTAATAGTAATGTGAATCTTGTTTTCTCTGGGTGGTAAAATTAATAAAATACTTTTTTTTATGGCAATAAAATGTAACTATTGTAGTATATACTTTTCCTATAAAAAATAAACAAAAGAAACGTGTTTAATATATCTTTAATACAAACGTAACAAATTTTAAATCCGCCAAAAACGTTCGATATCGTTTACTTGGGTTGAAATGTAGAAATATAATTTAAATTTGGAAAAGAAAACATCAACTTACTAACAAATCAAATTTTAGTTACACCCTTTTTACTATCACGGAATATTTCGCAATGGTATTTTTACATTAAATTATAATTCAAACATTTTTTAGTGTCTGCTGGCTGTTGTAAAATATACAATTATCGTAATAATGATTTATGTCATAGGCTTTAGATGTCACGAATATTTTAAAAATTTAAACAAAATGAAAAGAATACATATATAATAAATTTTGTGAATTTATACTATGAGTACCTGTTTCACACAAATATTCTGACCTATTTATGTAGGTATAAAAAAAAAGAAAACTCGATTCTTATACTGAAATCTACACTTCTCTCATACCGACAACAGCTGGGCCATGTAATCTAAGCGAGAGTGTTGACTTACTGCTACCGCGGAAGCACCGAGCAGCTATCGATTTCGTGAGACCTCGAAACTCGAGGCGAAAAGTATGAAATAGAAGAGTTGAGCATATTCGCTAGCTAAACGTGTGTCTAGCACGTGCTCACGGCTTGATGTCTTAGACAAATTTCGGCAAAGGATGAACATACCTGCACCGGTAAAGGGTTCGTAGCGATCATATTTCTATTCGTCCTAGAGGCAGCGATTTCTCTCTCTCTCTCTCTCTCTTTCTCTCTTTCTCTCTCTCTCTCTCTCTCTCTCTCTCTCGTGTAAACCATTTTTTGTCAAGAGGATAACACTTTCCGGGGGCGATTATTTTTATGGCCGTGTAATCGTGACAATCGTAGATCGTTGAAAGTTTTTGGACACAGACGCACGTGCATGGGTTTTATTTTAAATGTTGAGATGAAGAATGAAATTTTTTTGCACACATCTCGGTTACCCTTTTCGTGAAGAAAAAGTGAAACCGTTGTCGAAACGATTGCCGTGAGGTCTTGTCTGTACCACAGGATGTCGGAAACGGTCACGAAAGAACAAAGTAATGGAGCACATCGTATGAAATTCGATATCATTGGCCGGTGAGAAGGCGGCCGCCAATGATTTGTGTCGGCGCTCGATCTGGACACTACATGCAGCTTTTCGTAACAGGTAGTTTATTCGTTCGAAGGTTTTGATATTATATGGGTAAAAACTCCTGTCTAAATAAATTTTCTCTTTATATTGATGATTTTGTACCAATTAGTTTTAGTACAATGAATGAAAACAGGTATACAGGCACCAATTTTTGCACTATTGCCCAATTTTTGTGCAATGGAAAGAAAACTTGATGAGATAGATAAAGAAAATCTCTTATTAATAGTATTAAATGCAAGAAAATATCATAATTTAATAAGAGGGCATTTTCGCTAACACGCTAACTTTATTGCCACTACACCATAGGGCCACCTTATTATCAGGCTAATAATTTTAATTTTGTGTTATGTTATGTTTAAAGGTTAATCATTGCTCATCATTTAAAGGTTAATCAATCATGTTTTAAATAGTTAAAATGATTTAAATCAAAGAAAAAAATATGATACGGGGTGCACACATTTATTTATAAACTTTTCTGAAACACAGTAAGAAGTAATTCTGAACTTTTTTAATTTTGAATTTTGGTTTTATTTAATTTTTTTTTTAACTGTAATGAATCAAAATGAATGAATAACGAATTGAATAATAAAAATTAAGCTGCTCAAATTAAGCTGTGTAAATGCTCATAGTTAACCAGAAGGACGGAAAAGGTATTCATGAAGTTAATATGAACCGTCATAGAACAGTATGATTTACATGGATTTTAAATATGTTTTCAATATTAAGATATATGCATTGGCTGAACGAAAACAGAAATGCAGTTTTTGTTAGTGGATATTCTTTATGTCGTGTCGTAATTTAATAACTACTGCAGCTTTAATTACTCTAAAGATTTTCAGCCATTCCTATGAAGCTACGGCGATAATGATCATCAACAAGAGAATATAAATCGGTCCAGCGTGATCTCATAGAACCATTCAAACGCATTTTTATGAGATCATTTGAAGTGTTCCCAATCTCCCGATTCCCAGCGCAATGGTGGGCACAACAAAACCCACCACCAGAAAAAAAATCCATTCCACTATCTCCGGTTTCTTTACCCTACAGGAAGCGGTCCGCCTTTAATCTTTCCAGCCAAATCTTACGAAACGCAACGATCGTCGGCGGCCGGCTACCGGCAACGGATCGCGATCTTCACCCTCGCACGGCGAAACGAAAATGCATTACCGTGTGCAAGTGAACAATACGGTTGTTCGGCAGCGGCACAACGGTGCGGTAACATATTAAACGGAATCAAACGCGAAACGGCCTAGCCGCAGCGATGGACCAACCGAAAACCGGACGGGGCAGCGAGACAAAAGCAGGACAGGCTCGAGGGTTGGGAAAGAGGGCCGTCATCCCAAAAGGGAGCAAGGGCGACCGAATCGCATCGGTTGCGGTGTCCCCGGTTAAAGGACGGCGTCTGTGTGGTCGCACGGTTTTATGCTGTGATCGTATGTGCGTTTTTTTTTTCTTTCCGTTCCCTCTCTATCTCTCTCTTTGCTTGTTTTTCATTTGCCATTTGTTCCACTCCATCCTCGTTTTGCAGTCCGATTAATCGTCTCGTCCGTACCGATCGGCCGGTGGTCAGTGAATCCGGAACAGGCTCCTCGAGGGATCACGGCGGTTGCTCCAGGGCTTTACTTCCGACCCGGGTTTTGTTTGGCTTTTTTTTAATTTTGATTGTGCTGCTTCTCCCTCCCCCAGCGATCGTCCTCCGGCGGCAAACGGCGGCGGCCTGCTTTTGCATGTTTGCGTCTGGTCAACCCCGAACCGTTTTGCTAATCCATTTCATTAGCGTCTCATCGCGTTTGTGGATCGGAGGGTTTTTTTTTTTTGCTGTTGTCTTCGGCTTGTGGTGTAGAAGAGGCACACGAAACACAACACGCGCGCTCACGTGCGTTCGCGCACAATCAGGAACGGCAAAAATTAAGCACCGAGCAAAGCGACCCAGTAAACCAATGCAAAACACAGCTCCCGGGGAAGCAAGGAGTTGTAAGAGGAAAAAAATCAAACATGAAAAGACACCGCCCTGTAGACGACCGCCGCCAAGGAAGCGAACGAGTAAAAAAATTCATAAAAAAGGAGTAAAAAACGGTCGCCCGCTCTTACTTTCTTCCCCGAAGAGCTCGGAGCCCTCAATATACACTCATTAATGTCACCAAAAAAAAAACTCCGTTCAGTTTGTTCCGATCCGCTCATGGGTACGAGCGATCTTAGCCGCCGCCAGTGAGATCATTATTCGGCGTTTATGCTTCTGCTTCGCTGTTTTCTCTCTCTCTCTCTCTCTCTCTCTCTCTCTCTCTCTCTCTCTCTCTCTCTCTCTCTCGCTTTGTAACTCCGTGTTTGCCAATCTGTCAAAATGAGCCGTTTGTTTAGTAGCTGAACCGGCCGAGCCTCCCGCACAACTTAATTAATGCGTTTATTATTGGATTATGTCAGTTGTTGTTGAGCAACAGCAAAAAAAAAGCGAACCCGTTGCGTTACGATCCTAACGACATAGGACACGGGGCACGATTAGATCGCTGGTGCGATTATGTGAGAGCCCGATCGGAAAGTGGCGATTGCGGTGCATAAGCCGGAAGTGTCCTATTCGTTAGTTTTGGTTTGAAGTGAAATAAATGAAGCGTTCGGTTCAAGCTGTTGGTTCGAGTATTTTTTTTTCTTCGGAAGAGTCGTCGAGAGCTGTTTATTGTGGTGTGTGACAAAAGTGTTGTGCAACGTGGGAAGAGGTACGCTGATTGAGTTAAGAGTGTACAAATTGGCTATGTATATGAGGCACGTGCTTGACATGTAAGGATTGTTTTTTATTGCAACCCGAAAAACCTAAAGGAAATTTGTACGGAAAGCAAAACTAAACACCAGTGAAGTTTTAAAGGTAAATAATAATTATTAACAATTATACAATTCTACAATTCAAGAAATGAAGAAAAAAATTTCCGCAAAAATTTGATGTAAAATAAAAAGATTTTTTAAAAAGTAACATATTGTTATATTATTTTTATAACTAATTGTTATAAATTAACCTCATTTTATAATGGAATTTGTACAATAACTTTTGGAGCAAAATCCAGCTCCAGCTGACTATGTTGACCGTGGTGGTTTAAAGTATTTGAGAAAAAATAGATGGAGATTAGATTGCTGGACTGCAATTCCAAAAAAAATCTCACAGATTTCGCAATATTGTGTAAATTATTTATTATTTGCTTTTAGATTATGAGTGAAACAATTAGAGTTCTAAGTGAAACAATAGGAGAATTTTTTTCTCCCAAAAGTCTACTACTACATCTGGACCCAATAATAAACATTTCGCAAAGAAATAGGGAAATAATTTCTCCCTTGATCTTCTGGTTTCCTTGTATAGATTTTTCAAATCATTTGACCCACACGTAATTATATGTTTTTTTTTTTTATTTAAACTTTCTCTAGCTCTTCCTATTTTTAATTAGTAGATTCTTGGGTTTCGAATGTTTGATTGATTTAGAACACTGTACTATGTAAAGTTTGTGGCTTGTTTTGTAAACTATTAGCAGATGTGTGAAACTGTCCATTAATGAATGTGTAGAGTAAATTACAAACTTGTCAGATTAAAAAAAAAATGTTTGTGATTGCCATTCGGAAAGGAAATCAGGTCTTACAAAACATTTGAACAATAAATAAAAACCAAGCGTTCGCAGAATTGCACAAACCTCTGTGGAAGATTGCTTAATTTAACGAAGAGTCTGAATGCATAACGACAGGACGATACCCAAACACATATTGATCGATGCAAAAAAGAAACTACAGAAAATATGAAACATTTTAGCTCTCATTAGTCACTCCTATTACCGATGACCTTTGAGTTTACATCATCACCAAAAATGTCACCGCCAAAGGGATGGTCTCACTTCCGGCAAAATCGTAGATCGATTTTCCTGTGCGCTCACAAAGAACCAACCGAAATTGTCTCACGTACACTTTCCACCTCCCGGTGGTGTAAAAAACCGATGCAAAACCTCATGCCGCATATCTATTTATCAAGCCACCCACGATGATAATGTGCTTGCTGTGTTCCGTGCGCTCCGTCGCCCCCTGTGCGGGTGGTACCAGTAACATTAGGATCTTCTTTTGCGTTCTTCGTGTTGCGGTTATGAGCTTCCCGGTCATTATTTCGTACCAGCGATCACCAAGTCCAACCAGCGCCCACCAAGAGTGCAGTTCAGTTCCCTTGTCGTTGCGGTTTTGCCCGAAACGGACAGTTTGTGGCTACCAGTTTGCCGGATGCGCTGAGCCACTGAAGAAATGCACTCGAAATTACAATTATCATAATCACCTCGTTTTGGCTGTGCGCAACGTTTGTCTGTTCGGCTCGTGCAGCACAGGAGCGGGTCAATAGAAGTTCACTGAGGCGCAAGCATGGGTGACTTTTGAGCGCGCTCGGGTGAGTATGAATTTTTGAAACACACTCGCCCGCCACCAGTGGCCGTTGCACATGCTGTGTTTGTGGTTTACGGTTTACGGAACACATCGGCAGGCTGGCACTCGGTGCGCTTCTCAAGACGAGAAACCCAGCACTGCTGTCATAAACTTAAACCGGACAGTTTGTCAATCAACGTCGATAGAAAATTGCTGCACCAAAATGGGGTTTGTCGGTTGCAAATGTACCACGGGCGATGGTGCTTGATTAAATGCTCATCAGAAACTTTTTCTTGAGATAGTTGATAGCGACAGTTGGAACTGGTGTTGGATCCCCAACGAATGGATTTCAATAACTTTAGGCTAATTGGTTTTTTGTTGAGGTACAAAATTTGCCAGTAATGGCTTAAAATGTGTGTTTTTTTAAATAGTTTTCCTGAGTATATTTAATTTTAAGATGTGTCTCAGTGTAATTCTAGAAAATGAGCAGAACTCAAAAGAAGCCATCCATCAGAAGACTATTACCAAAATGCGTTCCACTCGCTCAGCAACATGCAACATTACATGAACTTGAACTTTTTCTTGTAATAGTATTGAACTATTTCTATTATTAGCAAATTATGAAAACCATGAGTATAAAA
>JXWZ01002407.1:0-28552 GCA_000956215.1 Anopheles farauti No. 4 | reverse complement strand
TTCAAACAAAAAGTTATGATGTGCATGTTTTGTTTATTTTCAAGTGCCGTTTGACAGAAAATATCGCTCGCGAATCGCGTGAGCAGTGACACCCCCTTGCGATTCGTCGCGCGACGAAATCGCGCGCGATGGAGCAGTGACACCAGCCTAAATGATTGTTAAATCAAATTCGTTTTCTTTTGGGATTTAAAAATAAGCACAACTTTACAGAACCAGATACCTCTGCCATCCGGCACTTATCAATAGCAATCACATCTTCCTTTGGAGCAGTCGAGGGAATTGTTTGCTTCAACATTCATCAAGACTTTTCGTTTCGTATTCAACTTACGCGATAAACTAATTAGTCTTATTCGTTCGTCCTACGGTGAATCAATCCAATCGAATGTAAATTATGTTAAAGATCTATAGCTTACCGACTAAAATCATTTGTGAAGTGACAAATGGCAAATTAGAACCAAACCGGAAAGACTAATACCATTTAGCGAGACGACATTTATTATTCCCATTTTGCTCTCGCTAGTCTTTGAAAGTTTAGCATAACTGCTTCTGCGTGGCATTTTCCCTCTGTGCACTCAATTATGCAAATTTCGTTTAGCGCTTTGTGAGATTTGGTCCCCATTTCCAGAGCATAGCGGTGAAATGTTTGACGCATTAATTAATACAGATGATTGAAACAGTTGTACACACAGTTGTTCGAGATCTTTCTTTCCTTGCATCGTATGGAAACGTAAGAAAAATTGCTACTGGACCTGACATTGAAATCATAGCCGAGCCGGATAAACGAGCATCATGAACGAGCAAGCGTATCCGCACTTGACAGACTTCAACTACAAACGAAAGATTACGGACATACAAGTTTATTGAAATGGAAGGTATATCGGTCGGTAGAAAAACAAACATCCATTTTACGTTGCTATGCATTGTAATCTATTTGGCCACGTGTAGGCGCAACCGTAATTGGTTTCCAATCGAACGGCTCGTTGGACATATTTTTTTACTCCAAGTCTTCCGTTTGACGCATGACGTCATCCAGCCGGTCAACCACTACTGCTAAACCACCACGAGCCACGATTCAGAAATTAGATCTAGCATAACGACACGCCTCGATGGAAGTTACAGTAAACAAAAATAAATTGCAATTTATTTTCACATAAGCTCCCGACTTGTGTCTCGAAACTCAAAAACACTGACACCTTTTCGCAATCATTTTGATAAGCTGTTATTTCTGGTGGGATGTACACTTGTAGCTCAATACTGAGACTAGTATTGAACTTGATTCAATAGAATACAAATGGAACAGCAGAAAACGCAAATTAATGGTTAAAAGAAAAGTGGACGCGATTCTTTAGCGCCAGGTCACCTAGAAACGCAATAAAACACGTTCCACGTGCTGGCAACACTGTTGCACGTTGTAACAAACCGGGAAATAATCAAGGTGAACGAGCATCGGTTGTCTCTAAGGGAAATATCTTCCCACTTAGTCGAATGCTCAAAACAATGTTTTTTTTTTTATATACTTGTTGATGAAAAAAAGCTTCTCTTTGAACGAATGGAAATGCTTAAAGCGTTGCTCCCGATCGATTCGTATGCTTGGGAGCCAATGCTTCTAGAAACACAATCTCGAACATTGACTTGATATTTTATCGGGAGACTTGCTATTGAAGCTTGAACCGATGAAGTTGCACAAATAAAATCATGTCAACCATACACCTTCAGACAGTTGGGGGAGTTGTATAGTTCTAACATATTCATCATATTTTACAGACCAGCAGACGAGTGTCTTTCTTTTTGCATCGTAATATTTTTCGAAGTGAACTGAGGCACGTCCACCATCATTCTCTTGTCACTGCAATGTTTTCACAAAACATTATCCCCATTCTAACTTAAAGCGTTGTACATTTTCATTGCTTTGTTTGTGTAATCGATGACGCGTTAACCTCTCCCGAACTGAGTGCAATTTTATTGATTGTGGTTTAGATGCTTTTCCCTCTAGTAAAAGCAGAAAGCTAAAGCTAGTAATAGCACTCGCTGGGCAGTGCTGTTGATACTTGTTTTCCATAATAAACATTGGCAGATGCGAATGAAAGACGGCAAGTCGACGGGAACTAGCTATTGCATCGAAACTCGTAAACATTTGTGAGAAATCATCCTACGCTCGGGAACAAGCAATCTCCAGTCATGCATGTATTTCTTGGTAAATTGCATGTATTCTCCCGGGGTTTCTTGGAATTTCATTATTTTCTATTGTATGCCCGACAACAATTCTTTGCTTTATGAAATTAAATACAGCGTAACTTAAGACCTTAGAGTGCGACAAAAAAGTTCCCAGTTTTAACGATTCCTTGTTGTTTTAGTAGTCACACAGCCAGCATAAATGTCCATGCAAGCTGTTTGCTAACAGGTATAAGGCTTAGAACAAGTATCCCGCATTCACACTCAATCTCTCTTACCACACTACACTGAGCGGTTGTGTAAAGAAAAGTCTCAGCTTTGCGGAAAACCCTTAAGAAAATGTCCTTTAGCTGCTTGTGTCTGTTCGGCTTAGCATTTAACACGTTCTTTGATATCGCACTCGGCTGCGGAATTTCCTGGAAAGTGTTTGAGATTGCTATTTAACACAAGTAAACAAACTGACTTCCCGTGCATCCTAAATAAACAGCTTCAGAAAGCCGACCTACGGATCAGCCAGCTTCAGTTTCAACAGCTTGTTGCGCGAAAATCCCCGTCATGCCTAATACCAGTTGAAATGGTTTACACCAGCACAACCACCCATCCAGACACAGGTCCATCAGTCGTCTCATGCTCACACTCTTGCTTGTCTTATGCTCACACAGGTCACACCGATTCCACCGTCGCCGTCATAATCGTGTACTGTGTGCTATTTGTGATAGCTGCCGGCGGTAATCTGTCGGTTGTGATAACGCTGTTCCGCTCCAGGCGTCATCGGCGTTCGCGTGTCAGCCTCATGATCTGCCATCTGGCCGTGGCTGACCTGATGGTCGCATTCATCATGATTCCACTGGAGGTAAGTGAAAGTTTGTACCGTTTATCCGTTTATCGGACCGTGACCACAAGCGTGTCTGCTCCTTGTGCTTTCTACCTCGCCGTTGCATGAATTTTCTTCGCTATCCATTCGGAAATTATGAAGCAAAGGTAGCACATACCCTAGAGCGCCTCCGAGATAAACGGATTTCGATCATAAAAGGATTACATGCATCCGGCTCAGTGTGATACTGATCAGTGCTTTTCGTTTCGTTTCATAATTGTTTCCACGTGTAAATGGTTTTAGCTTGCTGCCATAAAAATCGCAATATTAGCAGGCGATCTAATATTGTACCAAAAATAAAAATGTATCTATACGCTTACGTGACTGCCGGCAGTCGTTCATTACGCTCGAGAAGGTTCGCTTCTGAGAACGTCACACAAGACGTTATCAACGGTCATGGTATCTTACACACCTGACAGATACTTCGAACGACTACCCACCCGGTCGAGCGATTCCTATTTATATGCATCACGTGTATTGCAGGCATTAACATTGGCGGTATTGGCGGTGATCCAAAAATGATACGAACCTTACGGTGCCATTTGATACAAATAATGTACATTCTTTAAAAAGCGATCGAAAAGGTCAGACAGTTACAAGTTTACTACTATGCACTACGACTTTAAAAACAGGAACCGCACACTCTGCTTGCAAATTAATTTCTTTACCATCTTTACATTGTTAGTATTCATGGGACTCATCCTAGCAGCAATAGAAAAAAAAACACTAAGAAATTAAATCCGTTCCCACGGCTGTGTGCTCTTCTCGTTGAGTGGAAGAGACGTAAAGTTTATTTTATTCATCAGCTAAACCATTTCTAGCGTAAAAAAGGTAGAGCGGAAAGTCGAATCAAGTTGAGCTTATGAAAATTAATCCGGCACACTATACACCTTTTCATACTCTACATTAAGCACAGTGTTAGCATACAATCACAAAAAAAAAAACAAGATTACAAAACATCTAATGACCGCTGTTCCTACGTTACAGGTTGGTTGGCGCATTACGGTGCAGTGGCATGCCGGCAACGTTGCCTGTAAAGTGTTCCTGTTCATGCGCGCCTTCTGTCTGTATCTAAGCTCAAACGTGCTGGTGTGTGTGTCGCTCGACCGCTGCTTTGCTGTGATATATCCTTTGCGTGTGTCGGCCGCCCGCAAACGCGGTAAAATAATGCTCGGTGGTGCCTGGTTCATTGCATTCGTCAATGCGATGCCACAGGTAAGGGGGTGGATAATCAATTTTTTGCTTAACCTTTGCAGATAATTTATACCGTGTTTTTCACGCATCCCTCCAAATTCCTTCAAACAAGTTGCTCGGGAAAAATAAACATTTTTGATATTACAGCTACAGCTATTTTCAGGTACCCGTAGCATACATTTCTTAACTCGATTCTTTGGAAGTTCCATGAATCCTCCATTACCTTACAACTGTCGCCTATATTTGTGTGTCGATTTGTACAGAATGATTTCCTGGAAACTACATTTTGTTCGTTTACTGTGCGCATTCCTATGAATCCTTGGAAACGTCGCACAGATGAGTTGGAGGATGAATGAGGGTGCTAATAAAAGCATTTTTATGATAAATTTTTACAAAAAAATAATCAGAAATATATTTCCAGTGTATTTTAATAATGGACCGTGCGACAGCTCACAGTGTCTGTTTGTTTACAAATCTTAGGAACAAAATATATTATAGTAGCCATCAATGTTTTCATTGCAAATTTGCGCCCCAGATTACATTCGGATCGTTCGATTCGGCTTATTTGCACCATATTTGCAAACACACGTAAACACACTAATCTGTGGCTCATAAAACATAATAAGCTTTTCATTAAAAAGTATCAATCTGGGCAACGAGACAGGAGCGTGAGGAGAGGTGTTTCCGGCCAACGAAAGGAACCCAATTTAACTATGACCCATGCTCACACCATGTCCATCCTGGAGGAAGGCCTCACTCCAGGCACAACAAAAAAAAAACGAGCTGTGTTCCGAGTTCTCGGACAACTAATTAAAAAACTTTCTCAATGCCAATTTATTTAACTCATTATCCCAATAGTATACCGTAGGCGGCGTCAAAGTTTCCTCAGAACAGTAACCGGTAGTCGTCAACCGCAGAACATGGTTATTAACACCGTGGAACAAGAAAGGAAAACACTCTCGGTGAACAGGGATTCAAATTTCTGCTGCATTCATTTTCTTCAGCTATTAGTCATCGCGCGACAAACACAGAGCCGACCTCAAGTGCACAACCACTCCGACAGGGGACTCAGTGGGGGGGTACTCTTGCCCAGAAGAGTGTCCCTATGGGCACCTTTTTCTCTCAGCCGATGATGGAAATTGAATCGTTTCCTCAACCCCCCAGAAACAAGGCTCATCTTTTATTATTCGTGCTTATACTGCTCTCTTTTGCTAATGGGCTTTTTGTTGGTCCTTACTTGTAGCAATATCCTGTCGTTTTGTGGGCATGTGAAATAATCAGTGTAGAACGAACGAAGACTTCATCATGAATGGCAGACAAATATAAATGAATCCTGCCGAAAGTATTGTGTCCTATCGGCAGACCTACCAGCTGCTGGCATAATTACCAATCTCAAACTTTCGTTGGGAACATCTCATGTTTAGGGGCATTGCGTATATTTACCAAAGCCCCGCAGACACGGTGAGACAAACGAGAGTGCTTCATCATGTACGAGCCCCGGTCAGGTTCGGATGGTTTGGGTTAAACTACGTGATGTTCCGTTTGCTCGAAACGAACAGAAGATTGGACCAGCATTCATTTCGTGGACCAGCATCGTTTTTTTTTGGCTAATATTCCGTTCCACCCGTTCACTGCTTTGCTTCACTTTCGCCATTTGCCTAAGCTCCACGACAAATCCTTATTATTCGTAGAACAAGCTAATTTTGCTGCCACTTCTCGTTTCGTCGAATAGGCTGGTCAGATTTCACATCGATTTGCTCCAATTTTGTTCTCTCTCTCTTTCTCTCTTTCTCTCTCTCTCTCTCTTGCGCTGCTTTCATCTAGAGTATCATTTTCCGCGTTCAGCAACATCCACAAGTACCGGGGTTTACGCAATGCGTCACCTTTGGCTTCTTCCCAACGCCCGGCCTCGAGACGGCGTATAACTTGTTCTGCGTGATAGCGATGTACTTCCTGCCGCTGATGATCATCAGTGGCGCCTACACTGTGATCCTGTGTGAAATCTCCAACCGGTCGCGGGAAAAAGGTAAGCGAGTGGGAGGTCTGCGAAAAGTACACCAAATTCGCTTCATGTTCCGTGAAGGGTTTTTCATCATTGGTATACCGGTACTGTTTGATGAGGTTTAAGTCTCAACCGCAGCGAAGGGTACTTCAACCGCAAACTTTGTCCTTGATGTGAGGCACACGTGTAGACGAAGACGTTAGTGCCAGCCACAGATATTGTTGAGTTTTTTTACTCAGAATAGACTTTTATACTTTTGTGTGAATAGTTTTTGAACGCATGAAGCTTGTAAAATTTTTCCAAATGAAACCTTTTGCAATCGGTTAAGTTAATGATAAAAATATGAACATTTTACAGAAACAAGTGATTCAAACAGCACCGGCACGATGCGTCTACGGTGCAACGATCTCACGCACATCGAACGGGCACGTCAACGGACGCTACGCCTAACCATCACCATCGTGGTCGTGTTCGTGTGGTGTTGGACACCGTACGTCGTCATGACGCTTTGGTAAGGAGTTTACCACCCGAATGCTCACATTTTCCCGTCTAATCCGTTTCCCTTCTGACGCGCAGGTACATGTTCGATCGCGAAAGTGCTTCGAAGGTGGATGTCGCCGTGCAGGATGGGCTGTTTCTGATGGCCGTCTCAAACTCGTGCATGAACCCACTGGTGTACGGATCGTACGCAATGAAATGTCGATTACCTTGCCGACGCCGCAACACGCCCGGTGGCGCCCAAACGCCAAACGCGGCCCAACGCCGTTCGACAGGTACGGTTACACTCCCGGCACGTATGTTAGTGCACGTGTTTAGCAACAGTACAGTAGCAAACCAGTAGCAGAACCGAGAAGAAAGTGTTTGACCTGCTACCATAGGCTACGTTGAATCGAGTTGGCTGGGCAAACCGCAAGCATGTTTGTGCTTTGGGCCAAGAAAAATAAGGAAAAAACATTGCTCCCATTCCACCTGCAGTATTTTCATGCTTCGACGCTATTAATTGCATGGATATTTGCTATGAATTGAGGAAAAAACCTTTCCTTTCGTGTGCTGGACGCATGCATAGCTTATTACCGCGAATGGAAATAATACATTCGCTTATTATCACTGATTTCCATTCCGAGTAGCATTGCATTTCTACTGAACCACACCATGCGGAAACAAAACAAAAATGCATGTGAATGAAAGTGTGCGTGTGTGTGTGTCTGTATTTGCGTGTGTGTTTGTTTTTTTTCGTATGAATTCTGTTGTGATGATAGTTTTGCCTCAAAATGATCATGTGCGACTACAATCCAGACTGTCCAAAACAACTTGTCTCCACTCCAGTGGTTTCGGTACGATTTCGCCACTGATAGCTAGTAGCATAATTTTGGCGAATAAACAGAACCGTGCCTACTCATCGACGGGACTTAGTTGGCACACAAAGTAGCTTAGATTACGCATGATTGCATGGATTGGTTTTCTCTTTTCTATTCTCTGCCCGCAAATACTTGTTTTCCCTTCAATCTCCAGCTCTCAAATCAGATCGAATTATTTAGCGTTCGATGATTTGCATTTTGACCGTTAGTTGCTGACAAATCGAAAACAAGTACAACAATGCACGCTCTTCCATTCCTTCCGCCCGCGCAAAACCGCCCGTTCTATTTGCAGATGCCGTCTCCGGGATCATCGGACCGCACTCGGACCGTCTTACCGGGCGGGACAATAAGGATGAACTGCTGGTCGCTGACCACCGAAGCATAACGATGAACCATCTCACGCAAAATGGTGGCATTGCGCTGCTGCAACCGACAGGTACTACGCCGGAAAACGGAAATTCCCTCCCAGGCATGGCACGATGCACCAACATTATCGCTTCTAAAATTTCGCTCACACGGACAAAATCAACCACCAGGCGTCTCCATGACGCTTGCTTCATACACGCTACCGTGCGTCTCCATCGATGTGTTTACTAGTGATTTAGCTGTTGCTACCAGTGGTAGTCCCACGATCACGATGGTGGTGATGATGATGCGAATGGAATGAGACTTAATACTCTGCTGCATCACAATTTTCTGAACGAACGTTCGATCCAACACAAAGTTGAAATGGTGACAAACTCGCCAGCTATGGTTTTGGCTCATGTCAATCATGCCCATTGAAGAGAAGCGTAAACAAGAAGCATTACCAAAAAAAAAAACACAAACAAACATTTTCAATGTCATGCTTAGACGAACTTCTTGAATGTAGAAGAAATCAATTTATGATAATCTTTTAAACGAAACATATGGTCAAGAGAAGTGGTGCTTAAATGAATTAAATAATAACAAATCTCCTCCGGTAGCATTTATGCAGCGTTAAACCCTTCATAGGCGTAGAAGAACGTGTAGAAAAAAATGATTGAAAGAAAACGTTTATTATGCTAATGAACGTAGCTTGTCATGATTTAAAATGAATCTAATGTAATGACCGTGAAATTGATTTCGCCGTGAGATGGTAAAACATGATATAAAACAGTGTCCTATTCAATCGCCCTGCGCGTTTCATTCTGTGTTAGACTGAAGCCATGCGGGCGTATGTCACATAAACGTTACATAATAACACTGTCAAGAAATACTTTTATTCGTATGCCATCCTCATTTACGCGTTGACTACACCCGGTGTAAAGCACATACAACGATAAGGGACAACAACGAAAAACGAGATAACACATTTTTATTATAATCCATAATCATCGGTGCGCTTTCACTGACGGAATGCTAACGTACAGGTTTACAGTTGACTTTGAATTGGGTAGAAATAAGAACACTAGCAGAATGTGAGCCTCCCCAGGGATGACACCAGCCATCAGTGTTCGTTCGTTAACAGTGCCCTGCTATGAGGTGTTTGCAAAAACAAAAAAAAACAATCCCTCCGGAAACTACCCGTATACTTCCACTTATCAATTTCGCCTTTGTTCGTTTACACTCGCACCACAGCTTCTCTTCTGCGTTCGACGGGTGGTGGCACTGGTGGAGTTGGCGCTGGGCCAGTGGGCGGTGGTACGAGCGGTATAATTGCCGGTGGTTCCGGGCTGGGTACAACGGCAACGACCCGCTTCTACAATCGGCTCAGCGGAGGAAACAATGCGAACCATCAGAATAACAACACAACGTCGGCAAGGCACACATCCGCGACGGGCAGCAAAACGACACCCATTACGGGAACCAGTCACCGAAAGGGCGGTGGAAAAGAGGTAGGCTTTTTGTTTTCGTATCTTTTCGTATGTGTGTGTGTGTGAGCGCATGTCACGAATGCCGTACTGGAATGGGCATTGATTGAATTAATGTGTACCAGGATGGTACTCTTGCCCAGATGGAATCGCTCCAGGTCCTCGATCCCATCTGTTCAACTTCGGTTAGAGTTGACTAGCTGCCAATTGCACAACTTTATCGTATAAAACGTGCGTTATAAGTTTCGACGTGCGTTGATGCATTCGTTCGCACCCAGTTGATTGCCGTCCAGTGGAAAGTACAGTACGATAGCTTGGATGAGAAGTTAGCCCCTTCGCTTTGGCATGGTTGGTCTTGTGGAAAAGAAAAAAAAACAATAAGTTCGCTTTGTGCGTCATTTTAAAACAAACAAATACGCCCAAGACGACATGAAACGTAATGCAAAACATCCAACACACAATTTGCTAATTGAATTCACTTATCTGACACAATATTACGTGTGTTTGTGCTAACGTTCACAAGTCTTAAGTAAATGAGTCTCGATAGACTAAATCCACCAATTAATCCTGCTTTCAATGGAAGTGCTTATACGGTATGGCATGGCACAAAACGAGCTCTATCAAAAACAAATTCCATCACGACGATCCGAACGAGAGAAGTTTCAATTTGTGTGTTAATTTTCTGACCATTCCTCGCCATAAAGCGCCATATCTGATAGATCTCTGCTCATCCAGCGTCCCCTCCCCAGGGAAGGCAGCGTTGACTAAAAGCTGTGCTATTCGGCAACCTTAATAGTCCTGTTCCGCTAACGCGTTCACTTTCACTCGCACTCTCTTCACTCCCCACTCTCGAGGGAAATTAACAAACCCATCTTCTTGATGGTGCGCTTTTCCCTTCCCGGCACAGCATCATACAAGGACGAGCTACTGGGGAGGCGGCAGCAGCGGGAAGGGATGTCAGCCAAGCTACAGCGAATTTGCCGTGCTAGCCGACGAACACTCGCTGATGCTGTCCAGACCATCGTTCTACTCCGATCCGACGCCGCACGAGCTAGACTCATCGGTCGAGTGTGGGCTTACGCGCAGCCTGGACACGGGCGGGTGGCGATGATGACCGCAGCAATGTTGGTGAGCCCCACCGTACGAGACGATGGCGATTGCGACGGTAGTCATCGTACGCAACGGACTCATTAATACTATGGACGCAAAAAAACCACCAACACCACTTACACCGTCCGGTGGCATCATAGTTGGCGGCAATGTGAGCGAAGGATGAATTTTCACTTCCAGCGAAATGCGATCAACGCAACGAGCGGTGCATTTTCTCACATTTTATCGTTCGCGTTAAATAAGACAAAATACAAAATAGTTGGATAATGTGAAGTGTTTGCTTTGGTTTCAAAAACTATGGAGAAGGTTAGCAAGGAACCGTACCCTTCAGTGCGAAGTGCGCCCTTTGTGGAACGTCACAATGTGATGAGTTAAAGCGTATAGATACTAAAACTAGGTGTGAATCAGTATGGATGGAGTGGCATTTGTCGTCAGGTTGTGGAAACGTAGAGAACTGGAAAGCCGAAGAAATAGATATTTATATATATAGATATTGATATTTGAATTAAAAATGCCTATTTTTTCTAACACTAGCTCTAATTTAGTTAACGTACAAACTCGATGGACAATTGATGAGTGAAATTTTAATCAATAAAAAAAACAACTAGATATCAAAACCCACTCACACCGAGATTAGCGAGATGGTGAATGTGACAGTGACAGCAAAAGAAAATTGACATTAAAATGGCGTACACAGTTTGTTCCAGTGAGGGAAGCAAAACAACAAAAACAACAAAGAACAAAAGCATTACGCTATTGAAAGCAATTTTCATCGTATTGGAAAATGAAAATTCACACAAACCGTACCGTAACAGAACTGTTTCAAATTCGTGCGACTTGGCGTGGGCGATGCTGTGCAAATAAAACAATATTTAAATATTTTCCGACGCGACTGCATTAGACGTATAGAAAGAAAACTTTCCATCACCGACGACGTTGATTAAGCAATTGAAGCGCTATTTCGCAACAAGTGACAGTGTGTTTGTGAGCGAGAGAGAGAGAGAGGGAAAGAGAGAGCTTAGAATAGGTTTTTAATTAAAATCCCCTCCACCTGACGTTTCCGAGAACGTCGATCGTGCCAAGCACTTTTACCTATGTACTTGAATTATTATTTGGAAAACAATCTGAGATGATGGTGTTTATAAACAGACGTATCATAATACATACATACATACATAAATGCTTTACGAACTGTAAAATTAGTTTAATCTTTTTTGAACAACATTTTTTGCATAAATGTTGCGTTCACCATCGAATTAATAAGCTCTGCATTTAGCGACTCATTATTAGCTAATCGAAGTTTACTCTGTACTTATAACAACTCTTCTAGATTTACAACGCTCTCGATGTTCGTGAAACGCGTAAAATCGATCGTTGGGCCATAATTTACGAAACAAACGGCCCGTCGGGTGGTTGTATCGACGTTTCTTAGACGTAAAGTAAGGATGAGTTGGAACCTTTTCTGTGGATCCATACTTATACGCTATGAATGCATATTTATATCGGCTGGCTTGATAAATAATGCATTAACAAAACGGGTGGGATTGACAATGAATTACGATTATTGGATTAAAACACGGCTTTAGTTTGCTTTCGTTCAGTCCAAGCTGCTGACATGCAAGCATAAAATAGTCTTGTTTACTGAAATACAGCCACCGTACAGCCTTTAACATGCCTAGTTTCCTGCTGAATGGGAACTAACCTCGAAATCAAAAGCTTATTTTGAAATTTTCTTCCCTTAGGTGTGCTACTGGGAACAATACAAGCAAACGAGTGGAGCATATCGTGCAGGATAAAAGCCAATCAAAATAGTTTGGGAATCAAAGCTATTGACAGTTTGCAGCAATGCACCCACAATAGACGGATAATGAATGACAGTTGCTCGTCCGCAATCGCTTTCGTATTGGTTATTTAATAAACAATTCGTAGTTTCCTCAACAATAACATTAATTCCCCCGTTGGTTGCTTCGCTGATTGACATTGAAATAAGAGAGAAATAATTGTAACAAACGGTAGCATCTCCATAAGTGAGTAAGTTAATAGAAAAATAGCTTCAAATTCTATCTAGAGCAACGAACGAGCCTAGCGTTTGCTTTTTAATTTACATTTGATATAAACCTTTTTTGCGTGTGTCTTTATACAGCCAAGTCAGTCAAGTGTATTTACTTTTCGATATGTACTATTCTAATATATTTATATGTATTTTACATAGGATACATGTATAGATATGTATTTTTACCCTCTTTTGAACATTTCCCACAGTTCATTAAAAATTTGTGTTACAATCAAATAGCTTTCTCTCTCAATGATGAAGTGTACGGTTTTTTTTTTTGTATTAAATATATTAGAATGAAGACTCATTTTCACCGTATTATATCGATACCCTGCGCACCACCCGAACGAAGGCCATGCGTTGGCTTGTATTGAACTGTGGCTTTCTGTTGGATGGTTTGAATCATTTGAAAATCATTCTTCCGTGGGTAGTAAAGTGGATGTTAATGAAGAAGGTTGCTTGCTCGCCGGTGCGTTGGACGCGAAGTTAATTTCCGAGCGGGGGGCCAGATTACAGATGCAAGCAGCCGAAAAACGAGATTAATTAACGAAATGAGGAAAAAAAGACGACCGAGACTGCGTGACACTTTAACATGCTGTACGATTTGTGTCTTTACCATTTTGGCATTGAGGCGTCCCTTTTTTTGTGCAGCGTATCACTCGTGTCGGAAAAGCTGGAATCTACTTGAGGTGGGAATATAATTTTCCATTATCCATTGCTACAAGCATTTGTCGCTTCCGCAGTTTAAAACATTTTCCAACGAAAATGCTCATGTACCCGCTGGTCAAGCTGGTTGGGCAAAAGATGACGATGCCAAAAAGTTGTTTTCCATAATGACAAGGGTTTCTTGTTGCGATGGAAATGACCTGACCTGTTGTGAAATAGCTTTGAATCTATCTGTTTTTTTTAGCGCGAAAATCCGTTGTTTTGATATTCGAGACAGGAAGTTGAATAATATATTTCAGTGATTTTTTTCTGAACGTGTTCTGACGACCGAACCATGCTTGGTGACGGAAGTATTTCCGGTGTTACTTTCAAGTGGAAATACTTCACGCAAACCGGATGCTGTACATCGCGTGCAAGTACCGTTTCGAACCTAAATAGTTGAAATTCTTAAACCTCTGGAACCAATTTTCTCCATTGCGTGCTTGTAAATGATTTCAAATCTGTATTTATAAGTGAGATCGCAAGGAACATGAAATTTCGAGCCCTTGTTTCCATGGAAACATCTGTGTATGACGTAATCTGCTTAATTCATTAAAGGACAAACCCATTCCAACTGTACCCAACACCCAACCTGTACCCAACCTAAGTACCTAACATATGATGACTGCCATCAATGTATAGTAGGTTTGATTGCATTCGGAGAATCTTCTGGAAGAAAGAGAAAGAGAGCGAACTGCAAGCAAGGTATAGTTGTTCGTGGTAATAAAAACGAGAAACAAAAACAGTAAAAACTCGCAAAATACTCCCAAAAAATTGGCTTTTTCTATTTCAGGGGATATAAGTTTTCCCAGAGAAAAGAAAACTTTAATCTCGTGAGCAACGAAAACTTTTGCTCGTGAGAAATTTTTCCTCTCGCGTTCTTGTTGCTTTAACCTTTGATGTTTTACCTGAAGATTTTGTAGGGGTTTCCACACATTTCCAAATATTTCCTTTGAATTCTGCCAATTGTACCATTCAATCCAATAATTGCATTCTGCTCCTGAGAGTTCTGAGTTCGGTAAGAGTTCTCTATAATCTTGCATTTTTGAAAAAAACAACAGATATTCTTACCATTTACAATCTAACCGACGCGCAAAATACTGTTTCATTAAAAGAGCACAAAAAACATAATTATACACGTATCAAAAACCCACTGCTATGCACCTTAAAGGAAACTGTCTTAATTATTGATTTGGTGGTATTTTTTTACGTTCCCTTTCTAGTCCCAACTCAAATCTACCGTGAAAAAAAAATCTTTACGATCCCGAGTATTAGCCCGTTCTATGATTATTTGCTTACATTTCAACTTTTTGCTTGTAGTTAAAACATACCGAGCATTAAAAATACCACCCACCCACACACAAATACACACACAGAAGCACTTCACATGAAATTAATTTTTCTACTGTCTGTGGTCCCATCTAGGGTTTCTTGGACGCTATTTACTCGAATTTCGGATCAAATTTCAAAGCGAGTTGCGATGATAAGGTGAGTTTAAAGCCGAGTGGAAGTTTTGCCCGTTGCTTTGCCCCGAGCAACTTCCCGTTGGGAAGTACAGCATGAAAAATATTATGATCCTCGAAAGGTCCTTCGGTAAAAAAGTGAGCTACTAATCCCCAGCACAGCACTAAGTGCTGGGAAACTTTCACCCAGCGTCATATTTTCACTTCAGTTCAGTTATTATTCACGTCATATCACTGCAAGGAATGGATGGCCTCGTTCCGAAAACGAATGGTCCTTTTAAAACTGTCGATGCAGGAAGGCGCAATAACACTAACAACAGCGGATATTGAGTTTATTCAGAGTTTCGCTCGAATCGGCTCCGGATGGGCGGTTTCGTACAACGGCCGGGTCAAACCATTTAACCGGAATTTAGTCTCGTTCAGCCACCGGCTGCTTCCGGAAGTGTTTCCTTCAATCTCCTGTAAGCACATCACGCAATCGATTCAGCTGATTTGGGCGAAAAACTGAAACAGTTAACCAATTTTCACGCTAAACTTCCGTCTCCAGCAAAAACGTAACCTTTCTCCTTCACCTTTTAGTAACCCTGTTAGTAGGAAGCAGACCACCGCGCTCAGTTCAGTAGTGGAATCCTGGTGGAATCCTTCCCCAGAACAGCTAGGTTCATCAGCGAAGGAAATGCCTGGGGAAAAGCCAAATTGGTTCCTGAATAAAATGGTCCGTTGAAATCAAATAGCCTCCTCCTCATTTCGGAGAAGCGCAACCATAATTATTTTCTAATGCCTTAACGTGACAGACCATTGGTATAAATTAATTAGTCCTGGAAGTATCAGCACCATCGTCAGCGTAAAAGAGGTAATGAAATGTGGAACGGCACAAGCAAAAAGCTTCATCATCCGTTGTTCGGCGTTCTCCTACACAACAATGCTTTGTAGTTTTTGTTTTTTTTTCGCTCCAACACGAAGTTTGTATACCAAGGGCTCGATATAAACATTCATTTCACTAGTGGAAATGTTCGCGCGTTCAAGGTTAGGAAAATATGTTAATTTTCACAAGCAATACTCCCTTCAACACCAACGCAAGGGGGAAGTGGTAGAAGATGCCGCTTGTTACACTTGGCACGGTTCCATAAACAGTTCACAGCTCCGAAGGGACTCTAAAAGGAAGGGACGTTAAAATAGAATGTAAACTTTCCATCCCATCTACACCAACGCTGCCACGGTCTATAGGGCCTTCAGCGATGAAACCGTGATCTTGGAGAATTATGTCCACACTGTGTACTTTCAGAAGAATGCATCAACATTTACGATTGCTGGAAAAGAAAAAACGCTTTTCAATAGCCCAGAACCCAGGGACGGTCGGGTCTACCTGCCCACCTATCGTGGATGTGCAAACAAAAGCCATGCTTACCGGTGAGAAACAAACGATTGACGGTTTGCTATAAATAATTGAACGTTTTCCATTACGCAGTGGGATGTGCTATCAAAAATGTTGATCTTGTCACACGCTCCCAGCAGATAATCAACTCTGTGTCATCTCGCCAAACCTACCCCAAACTCGAACACGGAAGTTGACCCACTGTCAAAAAAAATGGAAAAAGGAAATGGACGTATCTGGTGGTTTGAAGCGATTTCGATTGCGGTCCGGGACACCAAAAACGTAAATGAATTAGAGGTAGTGCGAAAAAGCAACCTATTTTCTGGTTGTCTTTTTGTGCTGTGTCTTTCGAAAAGGCGTTCAATTATACGCTCTTTCCTTCGCTAGTGACGTTACTTTTGAAAGAGGTTCTTGCTGCCAGTCTTATGCTGTGGACCATCCCAAATGTAGTATTCAGGTCTATGTCGACTATGTCGATCAAACATCAGTAACAGCACCGTTGAGTTGAAGTGCCACTACGTGTGGCCATAAAATTACAGAAAAACAGCCTTTCCGCTTAAATTCTTCCTTGTTTTGCAGCAGAGAGAAAAATATAAAAAAGAGCGAGAGAGTGAGAGAAAAAGATGGGACTGCTGCTGCTGCTATGGATAAATGGTACGTACCAAAGAAAGACACGCGATCGGAATGTGATACCAAATTTTATTGCACATACCACCATTCAATTCGGTTGGTTGTGTGTGATACGATTGTCTCGGCGGGAAATAGGATTCCTTTTTTCCCCGCAATGCGAGGGCAGTGCTTTTGGTGAGCGCGCGAAGCAGTAAAGTAAATCTGTCGTGTTTTATTAAATATTGAGGCCGTGGTTTTCCCTTCGAAAGCTTCAAACGAGCACTGAACTGCGCTTGAGGAGAGATAGCAACAAACGAGCAAACCTC
Organism: Anopheles farauti No. 4; assembly: GCA_000956215.1. NCBI lineage: Eukaryota > Metazoa > Arthropoda > Insecta > Diptera > Culicidae > Anopheles > Anopheles farauti No. 4. The sequence continues at coordinate 11,479 of JXWZ01002407.1, read as the reverse complement.
GAGCGATTTCATTTTGCCTATCACACTGCACTGCGCGAGTACGGGTGTGTTGATTTTTGTTATTGTTTTTCTTTGCCATACCGATTTCGGTAACAGAAATACCTACTTTGATTATAACAATACGTATTCAACCTCAATGTTCATGCGGTCGTTCGTTTGATCAACCGCAAAACAAAATGCGATATGATGTGAAGGCTATTCCTAACATTGATGTAGCCATAATACAGAAATGCCGGGTGCTTCGGCTACCTGATTATTTTATTTTATTCAACTGTGCACTTTGGGGCATGTTCAAATCGCAGCTCAGACATCGCTTTGCAAGTGTAAATATAAAAAAAGCACGGAATGCTATATTTGCAATGTAATTTCTTCCTTTTACCAGCATTTGTTTCTACGCATATTGAAAAACGTTCCTCATCGTAGCGTTTGTGGCATAAATTTGAATATTTCCTCACACCATTTCTCTGCATTTTGCCACATTGCCACACAAACCGTCTACCAATGGTGCGATGTAAAGGGAATCGTCCAAACAACGATAGGATGTGTACGCTACACAAATTCCATCCCAACGATCAGAAAATCGTTGAAACACAAACACGTACAAATCGGTTTTCGTTATAGCCGGTTGGTTATAGTCTCTGTACGACGAAAAGCAGTTTCCTCTTGCAAGGCAAGGATCTTTCGACAGTCGAGAATGTTTCGGAACGGAAACTGATGAATAATACTCTTGAATGGAAACTGTTGGAGAGGAAGTTCATCATCTTCAGACTGCCAACTCCTAGTGGCGTCGGGAAATGGGTTTGTCTATTGAATTTCTTCAATATGCGGAAGCGAAGCGTCAATCCATAGCAATCAATCTTCTATAAATTTTCTCTTCCGACACTACTGCAGCGATCAATGGAACGAGCTTTAGAATCGGCAATTGTTAATAACACGTTTTGTGACACTCGAATCTAATGAACAGATTTATTGCCATCAGCAGCTTGTTCTGCTTAACCTTTCGACACCCGCAAATTGTGACGTAGCAGGCTATGCGAACATTTGCATTGTTATATCGAAATGTCATTGCACTTTTTCATAACAAAATCTCATACGCTGCCACACAAAAAATATTAGTATAATAAAAATCACAGACAAACTTCAACGAAAACGCCAGTCTTGTTTTTAAAATCGCTTTGAGGACAATTGATTGCTAAAAATCAGGCGAGATGCTACCACAGATGCTACCTACTACCATAACATCGACATAGCGTATGATGCCGCATGCATCCTAACCGCAGGAAGAATTTCGGAAAAGTATCATATTCTTTTTCCCTCCAAGCTTGTGCGAAGGAGGTTTTATTGAACCCGGTGCGGTAAAAAAAGAGTCTGCCGGTAAGAAAAACAATGATCCAGTATTATTCTTTTTTCATCCCGCAGTGAAGGATTTATATTTCGGTGAATCGTCAAAGTTTTGCGTACAGATAAAAATCAGTCCTTCTTTGCATCGCAAACGGTTTCAATTTCCCGTTCAAACGAATAGGAAATAAGAACGTTTGTCATATCAACTATCAACCTAGCAGATGCGACCCCATTGGTACATCACTTTATATACGCCGCAGCTTTAATCCGATCAACGATGCAACTTTCATTGTACTTTGATGAAGTCATGCTACGTTTTGGGGCAGTGGCGACGCCACTAGACATTGAGAACGATGCTTAGTTTCCATATTATTTAACTTTAACGTTGCTAACACTAAACAACGTACCAGAAAAAGAAACAAAAAACGTCATGCCCCTCCAGTATGGCGATTGGAGCTGAACATAAAGCTCATAAGTTAATTTTACCGGACCATGGTTTGACGTGCTTATAGTTTTGCGAAATTCATAAAATTCCACAATGATGTATTTTATACAGCTATACATTCTATTGCGGAAAGACGAGCAAAATGTGCACTTTACTATACACTCACGCCACAGGATGAATGGACAGGAAAATCTATTCAGAAGCAAATTTTCTACAGCTCGGCTGAATACGAATGAGTGTGTTTCACATGCAATTAAAGCTGCCATTCAATTTCACAAGCATACCCTGAACCATTTGTATAGAACACAGTGCTCATACAAAAATGGTCTTCCCCACAGAAGGAAGGGAAGCGTATCCACTTAACGAAACCATAATTAAATAGTCCACATCGTTGTGAAACTCAAACAAATCGATTGTGTAATTCACAGACGACAGGGAAATGTGGTTAGCTAACAAAGTAAAATAAAAAATATAGTCGAAATTGGTTAGCAATTAAAGCAGCCGTTTTCAGTGACGGTAACTGATTGGTAATAGCAACTCAATAACATTAACGATTGAGGGCATTATAAATAAAATCGCCAATTGTGCCACTTTCCATCTTACGAAAATTTTCATTTTAAATCGTTTCGGATACCCTTTTCACACTTCGACGTTAGGTTTTTCCGGATGGTAGAAGGTAAAAGGTAAACAAAACATTCCGTTTTCCATGGACCGGCGCTGTCCTGATAGTCGTTGATCAATCATAGGATCTTTTGATGGGACCCTTCATCCCATGTCTAAGACAAACTTCAACGCAACCACGCACTCCCACACTCACACACACACATACGTCCTACACCTTGAAAGGATGAGCCGAGATTGTCTGTGATGGGAAGCGTTCTTGATGTTTGTTTTTTTCTTTAGTTGTTCAGTTTTTGGTGTCGTTTTCTGAACGGCACCACCCACCCATTAGGAGACGTCTAACCTTCACAGTTTTCTACTTTCTTTCCATCGTCCAAAAAGCGATTTTCCGGCAGGCGACCAGACAAACCTACCCATTTCCAGGGATACACAATCTTCTGCAATCCACAGGAAGCATACAAACGCGCACGTGCACGCTTGTGTGTATGTATGTAACCGGCTGGCTGGTTGGCTGGCTGGCGGATCCGTCGTATGACTGCGCCTCGTTTCCACACTGTCAACCTTAATGATAGTAATTTTGAAAGGTTTCTACACATTTACTCACCCACATGCCCAACCCACCTGGCGGTTGCAGCCAGCCAGTGAATGATGGCAGATTAACAAAAGCTCACGGACAAGGAGCTCGTTGTGCTGTGTATATCGATAATTACGGATACGCTGGCATGTGATTTTTATCGCTTGTTTATCTACCGTGCACCAAAGCTCATCCAACCATTAAAGAGACATGTGCCAATGAAGGGAATCGGGACCGCTTGCACTGGCATTGTAAGCAGGTACACACTCAAGTCCATCTTTTAGCACCTGTTGGCAACTCAGACATTAAGATGATTCATTCATTTCTGTTCCGAAACTTATTTTCCTAAGAAAGTGCAATGACGGCAGAAGCGATACTTTCAAACACATTACGATTTACTATCAGTGAGAAAACTGCCATTTCCTAAAACTTCTCCAGTACTACTAAGAATCACGATGTTTCCTTCATTCACGGGAGCTACCTTACATAAGCTAGAGTTTTCAATTTTTCATTCACGCATCGCAATATTTCCCAGAACTTTGGTTTACAACGGATCGAGAATGGATCTGTACGAAAAAAAATTATCAAACCGCAAGGAGACGAAAACGTAAACGTAGGAGGTGGTTGCGAAAAAAAAGGTACTTGTATAAGCTTCTCCTCACCGGGCTTATGCTCGAGTGGCCGAGTCTATTGGAACCACCATCAAAAAACAATCAATCGCACGGTAGCTGTTTACCGGTGCCGGCCAGATTTAATTTTCCACATTGTTTCGCCTGATGAAGGTGCGATGGACTTAAAATCGCAGACATGCAACCCACGCCTCCGTCGGTTGCGGTGGTGGATCGTCGGGTCCGCTTATGGTCGCATCCTGCGGTTAAAATCCAATTATCCTATAGCTCAACAAACCTCGACAGTGGCAACACGCAGGAGCAAAAAAAATCCCTTCTTCGATGCCCTGCCCTGAGGGTGCTGGAAGATCGAAGAAAGATACACATTGCCAGCAAAAAAATGTTTTGATGAAAGGAGGAATGTTGTATGCACTTAATGTCAACGTTGAACGGATGAAAGCTTTCGCTATTGGGATTATCCTATAGTTCGGATATTTATTAATATTTACCTTTCCATCGTGAAGAGAAATGCAATTGAAATGTTGAAAAGTTTTTGATCATTTTTCTGGCGAGATTAATACGCGAACTAGCAAACTCTGTGCAGCCTTCGGCACGAAGCCCCATGAAAACTTTGCTCTTCGTTCATCACTTGCTTTCCTAACACCCACCCACAGGGGCGCACAGCACGGAAGAAACGCACGCAAACAAGGTGTACGGTTTTGCTGCGGAATTCTTTTTCTCTCTGAACAAAATTTTTACGTTGAACATTTTGTTCTTCATTTTTCATCACCATTGGTATCTGACCGAGACTAACGCCAGTTTTCTGGTTGTGTTTTGCTTCTAAAGAACAGCGTGTTTTGCTATTTGATCGCTAGCGCGGGAAAGCACAATTCCATATGCACAGGCAAGAAATGCTTAAAATACCAACTTCTTTAGGTGCAGAAAAATTGATAGATCGTACGCCAAGGAGCAAACTGCCCACCACAGGTTGCCTCATAATAGCAGGCAAGCTGGAAAGCAAGCAAAGACAACGGTGTAAATTATTGTTTTATCTCAAGTTCGTGTGCCTGTCTGGAACGCATTTTAAAACAAATTGAACTTTGTTGTTGCTCTGCTGCTACTGTGCATATTGCAGAATAAAGCTTCATTGTGTTTCTACCTTCGCAGCACCGCAAACACCACTTGCGAAATAGAATTTTAATGCTCTTCAGAGCATCTTGATAGTTTTAACGACTTTTCCAACTCCTTTTTCAACGTGTACTTAAACTTGGTTGGTCGATGAAATGTTTGATTCACAATGACAATCAGGTAAAGCGGACGATGTTCTTGATGCTACCAAGATGATTAAAGACAGATCTTTCTCATTGTGCTCCTTTCTTGTCACGGCTCGATAGAACAAGACAAGGCAAAACAAATAACAAATTAACCAACTTAATTATTTTCTTCGAATGGTTTGCGTTCATCGTTAGCGTTTCAATTAGCTACGCAGCAAAACGACATTAACAAAGGCGTACGATAGGGAAACTGACGGACACAAAAAAAATGGTACTAAGGAAGAGCTCTGTACTAATCGTTGTCTTCCCTATTTCTATTTCCGGACGAAGCAAGTTTCTTCCATTACCACTTGATTTTACAACAATATAGCTCATTTCGGAATATTAATATCTCTTTATTTTTACATCCCTACATTTATTTTATGTTCGGCTAACAGGGTCGAACAGCTATTAGAATTTTCCAAAATGTCACAAACGGGCAACGGGACTATCGTTAATTTAATGACGTCGTGTCTCCAACGTTCTCTGTTCCAGTATCACCTTCGAAGACACGTCCGAATTTCTGGTACACCGGGCCACCAACGCTTGAACACCGGACGAACACGAATTAGCATAAAGCTCATTAAATGGAGAATGCACTCGTTAGCAAATATTTGTCACAGTTTGAAAAATACGTGCGCCCAGAAAATGCGTACCGTTGTCGGTCGCAATAACTCACATCGTACAACACGTCAAAATGGCTTCCGTCAAATGGGTGAAACACCGGGTGGGAGAACGGAGGTGAGGGGTGTTGAAAAAAACGTAAATTAAACCGACATAAAACTTTACGCTCCGGAACATAAATGAGCAAATGCTGCGGCTACTGTGATGGTGAAAGAAAAATAATCGTACAACACCGACAATCAAACCGTTCATTTTTGTTTTTTTTTTGGTACGGTGAATATTGTTCCTATCACTGCAGAGGGTAGTGTATAATCCAGCAGTACGTGATGGAAATGAATAAAAAAGTAAATCAAAGCAGCATGTGTTCCAGTGCATACCAGATGCTGTATCCGATAAAAGTCCATTATCGACCAAATGCGTAGGATCAGTACATATTTTTCTACAGAACTAATTGTGTAAACCAATCCGAACCAAATAAACGTGAAAAAAACATGATCTAGGAAAACACCAAAACCATAACGCAAAAGGAACCAAAGCGCTCACAGGTTATCAGCGCCAACGACAGATCCATAAAATTTCTTACGTGGTATTTTAGTAGAACATTGCTTTGTTGTGCGCAAAAGAGACAGTCATCGTTGTCGCTGAACGTTATGTTGCTAATTAATATACGGCCTCTCTCGTATTCGCGTAACAAAGGTGATAAATTGCCGTTTGCAACATAAGTCACACACCGAGGAAGCGGTATAGGTTGTGTCGTTTTGCTACGGGCACATACTTTTCATGGTGCTAATTTTTCATGAGCTCGCCTGAAGGTAAAGATTGGAGGCGCAAAATTTGCTGCCTCTTTGGTGAATACTTGCCAAAACCGGTAACATGACGAGCCTCATGGTGCACAATTTTTTGCAGGAATTTTGAAGGAAAAAAAGGTCCATTTGCTTTATTAATTGAATTTTCTTCGTATTGTAGTTTGTTTTTTTTTTGTGTGTATGAAGATGATTGTTTTTTTTATGCAAAGTTATTCTTCATTTGACCCACATTCGGTACGCAGCCTGCTACGAAGTGTTGCGTGTACAACTCTTTTCTAAGAAAACAATTAAAACGTACGAATGATTCCCTGCATCAAGGGTAGCAAAAAGTAATTCGAAACCTCAGCTTATTGGTTTGTGACGTCTATGACAATACCAATCACACCCTTACATAACATGATCTATTCCTTTTCCTCGAAAGTAACTGGTCCATAGCCTCCAGTTGTGTTGGCTAACGTCACAAGAACAGTAGTAACCAAATGCCGACTGCCGAAACGTATAAACGATTTCGATCACCAAACACGCGTTCCTTAGGGCCTTAGCCGTGTTCGGATCAGGTGTCGCATGTTCATACTCTCCCAAATGCTTTTACACCATCGGTATGACAATTCGTGGAAATTTGGATGAGCCACACTTGGCATGTTTATAGGAATTTGTATAAGAAGAAAGGAAGGAAGTTAGGAAGTATAGGAAGTTTTGCAGCCTTCTTTCCGAGTTACGCAAAAAATTATAGCGTCGGAAACAGAACAAACGCATCTTGCACCGTCCAATTATATCCTCATACAGATTCGTAATAAATTGCAGTGGTCGGCAGTGTACTGTGCCATAAATCGCTGCCCGAAACGTGACGCAAATAAAGCTACTGGATGTGCAGATATAACGCTCGGTTCAAGGTAATGGACTCGCCTTGTGCTGGTTATCAATCAATCACGCACGACGTGCCGGAAAGCTTTTCTGAGCCCGACACTAGGGCTCTGGCAGCACAAAAGTGCAATGATTCCACTGTACGCCCAACGTTCGGTATGAACTTCGTTCACACGGTCAGCAAAACTCCCGCTGTCAAAGCACCAAACATCAAGGACGCTCGTGGCTCGCACGAGCCGGTCCCAAAACATACTTATTAAACTTGGGCATATTTGTGAAAATCTCTGACTGATTGCACATTGTTTGAACCGTGGCGTGGAGGCGTGACAGTTGCTGAAACTGTGTAGACAAACCGAGAAATAAAAAGTAGATTATTGAATAATTCGTTCACCTTTCGTTGCCCGAAATTCCTTCCTGTCCTTTCGATTTTTCCTTTCCATTCCCGAGTCTTTCGCGGTGTGTTTGAATGTACTTTTGCTGACCAAAAAGGAATTCAACGGCAGACCTAGCTCGTCGTTCCCAGCTGACGATAATTCTCCACGGACAGCATCAGGCGTGCCAAACAATTGTCCAGCGGAACGTGAAAGCAAATACTCCAAGAATAGCCAAATAAATAACACCGAGCGCCACGGATGCTGCCGTTATCACTGCCGGCAAACGAAATAGTCTCAACGCTACCGGTCCAAAGCGGCTTTCGCAACTATTGCTCATCCATGGGTTTCTTCTGTGCGGATACGACCAAGACGTCAAGACGGATTCGAATACAACCACGCCTCTACCGAAGAATTTTCATCGAGCACAAACTCCATGACCCACGGTCAATATTTGAAGACATTTTTTCCGGACCTTTTTCCTGTTTCCCTACCCTCGGTCGGTGACTTTTGCAGTGAAAAATGCTCTCTTGATTTTTGCGTATCTTGACTGCTACACAAATCGTCAAGAAGGACGTTCAGTTCCGTACATCCGGTCCGAGGTTTGACGACCTGTTCCTTCATTTGATGCCAGAAATGGAAAAACCTGGCGACACTTTCTTCTTTTATTTATGGACACTCTCCACTATGGAACCACTTGCGTTCCCTAGTGATAGGGATTTTTAGTTAAAACGAACTCTTTAATCTTTAACTGAGCGTTTACTCATCGAGGCGGAAATGTTCATACACATCAAGGCTCCAATCAGAGCTTCCCGTTTAAATATCTCACGGTACGGTGGATTTCCGCAATGGACTGCTCTTTAACGGTTCTATTTCCCGCTCGGATTGATAAGGGTGACAGGTGCTCAAAGGCACATCTTCCAAAGGGTGATAAGTGCCGATGTTTTCTATGTTCGTAAGTTGAATTTATTTTTACAATCCTTCTAGGTAAATGGTAAGTTTTATGTAACCTATTTCAATTTTCCAAATCTATACAACAAAATTTGATAGCACAGCATTACATCTTAAAGCGATTATTTATTCAAAAATGGCTTGCCAGATAAGCGACTCCCTACGATGCCGATAAGCCCATGAAAAGGAAAATCATGTAAACGTAAAATGTTTTTTTTGCCATTCTATTTTGCTTCACACTACTTTTGCTTTCCCAAGAGCGTACTATAAGAAGGCAGATTCAACAGATAGCATTTTTTTTTGCTGCCGCGAATCATTGCGTCGGTAGAATTTGAACTACCATGGGTTCAACATACGTTCCAAGCCTGATAGCTGACGACAGGAAATGGATTTTACTCTCGAAAAAGAGCACTACTTTGCGCAAAGCATATTGCCAAACCACTCAGCATTTCTTGGCTAATAGTGTTGGCCTTTGTTGGATCAAGCCAATTCAAAATTGCTCGTTTCTTTCCACCAATCGAGCTTCGACATAAAAAGTATATACTCAATCGCCAAAACTAACTCAAATCTGTTCCGAGGAATTTTAATGGAGTAACTTTTTCTACGAAACATTATCAATCATGGCACCTTTCAAGTCTATTTCCTTTTTTTGTAACACAATAATCTATCACTGCAACTGAATGTGTCTAGGTCATCATGATTCCCCTTTCTTGAACATGAAAGTTTTAAATTTATTCAACTTTTTAGAATGTTTTTTTTTATTTGTCAAGACAATGATTCCTTTCCAATAGACACGTTTATGTAAAGCTCATGATAGATGAAAAAGAGGCTTACGTTTGCATTATCGACTTTGCCTGGATGTCACTTGGTATAAATATTCGCAGCACAAGTCCTATCACAACTCAATAAGATGAAACATGCCTTGCCACCTCGACACATGATTTTATGGTCTTATTTTTTTTGCAGAAAAAAAAGTTTAATTTGCATACTTTAAGAGGGTGTCTCTATCGCATGAATGAAATTTCAAACCGTCGCACCATAGCGCAATCAGATTGAATATTAAATGCAGTGGATATCTCCGTGTTTCGTGTTAAATTGTAAAAAAAAAATAATTTCTAACGATCCAAAATGTTTCAATCACATGGAAAGTAATAGTGGTCTTTTAGTATTTTTTTCTAATTAAATAAATTAGTCAATAAATAAACGAATATATTATGTAACTATTTTGTTGCAAATAGTGATTAAATTTTTATCAGTCCCACAGCACAAAGTTTCAAAATGGTGTAATATTTCAAAACTTTCAGTAAAATAAGATTTGAAATCATTTCAAAATCTTCGTTTTTGTATTCCCCGTTGCAGCAGCAAACATAAACGATGAAATCAGTAAGGAAATCAATTCCCCTCATAACACGAGAACGATTGGAGATTTCCCCTTCGGTGTGGTGAATAGTGGTGAGTAGCTGTTGTCTATCGTTTTACGATTCTGAACGAGTTCTTGGTGGTAGAAAAGCATGTTTTATTTGAACAGATTTGCACCAAATCTAGCAAATGTGCAAAAATAGTATAGTAATTGAATATTTACAGGAAACAGCAACCAAACTGGTGAAAATTTTTGAAATTGAAAACAATTGTAAATGTTATAGGTCGCCACTAGTACCAAATAGCACTTGAATCCAAGTGATCGTTTTACAGCTAGCAGGAACATTTCTCAAATAGACAAGACCAACTATTTATTATACGGTCTATTCTATCATATCAATATGTTTTTGTTTTGGCTGGTTTAGTGAGGCGTACATGTTGTACAGGTCCTTATCACCACGCAGCAGTTAACGTCGTGCTTGAATGTTGGTCCATGAGGAGAGATTAACAAAGCATCTCTTCATATCATGTGCACGTTAAACTGTGTAGAATGTGAGTATTACCTTTCTTCAAGTGATTTAATGATCACGCGCTTTTTTATTACAACCAGCATCTGTAAAAAAGCGAATCCTCCTAAAAATAATTTATGTTGCCACATTAGTTACGACCAACACTGTACCGTTCGCGCAGCGCGTAAACAGTTGTTTGTATACGGGTCTCTTATAGCTTATAGCATAGACGTTGTCCGGTAACCCGCACACGATCGTTCTGTTATCAGCCGCACGGATCAATGCATTAACCCATTGCCAAAGCGATCGGCGATCCAGTTGCATTCATATCATTTGTGTGTCCTCTTCCGAACGGTGCAGAGGCTACTCAAGAATCATTTCCGTCAATCGTTCAGTAATGAGTGGTAAGTATATTTAGGGGTATAGATACACTTAAAAAACGGTCAATACAACACCCAAATCATCAACATTCTTTTTCGGTTATGATTGCTTTTCTATTCGATTGCAGTTTTCCTAAACGGCAGGGCATACTGTTGCCTGGTGTGTGCAAAGTCCAGCTCTACCTGCCTGGAACAACAACATCCTCTGCAGCGTCTCATCTCGTACAACGAGCTGCTCGCAAAGTACGCTCGCAAAGTAAACCGTGATCATTACGATGCCATCGGTATTTACACCTGCCCGTACTGTGCCCTTGACCAACTGACCGTCGACGCTCTATTCAAACATTCGCGCAGTGATCATCATTCCCTGGCTAACGCGCCGAACCAAACCTGCTCTCTTCCTACCGCCGTACGCTGCCCGATATGTGTATGTTTCCGGTTGGAAACTTTTGATACACTCATCAATCAACTTCCCGACCATATGCTTAGTAGACACTGCTTTGCCAGTGCGCATCAATACCAAGACGAGTTTAAGCTGCGCAGTGACTTCTGCTATGATGAGTTCGAACTTATCCGATTTATTGCCACCTTCCTGCATCCCGCCGTTATCAGTGCAGAAACGGCGATAGGATATGTAACGTGTAGCGTGAACGTGGATTCTGCGTATGGTCACAATCACTTCCTAAATTATAAGCTATTCTTAACTTACTTCT
>JXWZ01002406.1:0-15067 GCA_000956215.1 Anopheles farauti No. 4 | reverse complement strand
TCCGGTTCCGGCTGCCGACCGTGACCGTCACCAGTCAGGGAAAACCGGGGGGAGGAAAGTTAAAAAACAATGGAAACGATGAGAGGTTCGCATTTGCATTCGCGTCGGAGGTCGGCAGCTGAACCAGCGCACGTGTGCTGCCATGGGAAAGCAAATGAAAATTCACGCACGCGCTCTCGCCACTGATTTGCACACGATGATACGCTGCGTGCCGCTGTGCTCTAGGACTGTAGGGCATCACCACCAACTGGGCGTGATAATTACTTGCTACGGACACAACACGGTCCTCGGCTCAACGAGGTTGCCGATTTTTGCAATTAAAGCGCGGTGCGCGATTCAAAACAAAATGCATTTGAAAAAAAGATTTTTTGTTTGTTGATAACCTCAATCCACAAGACGAAGGTGGAACCTACAGGTTTTAGGTCGATCACGCCGTACGAATAACGCTGCATGATCTGAAATTTTCCAAATTCTTGGTGCCGAGTGACTTGTGGAAACTTTCCAGTCCAACTTAAAAAAACGAAACTAAGAGATAAACGACACTAGTGCAAAAAAATGCCATGAATTGCCAAAAGGCTAATTATTTTAAAATCGTCAAATTGTAGCCTAGTTTTATAGAAAACAGCTTTACAAAAACGGATTATTTTGCGTGTGTGGTTTTATACGCGGGGTGGTAATGAAAAAGTAGAGTCCGCACCAACGGCCCCCAAAAACCATACATAACATTAGTGTAATAGTTTTGTTTGATCGTTATTAAATTTGTAACTCGTTTGTGAACAATAAAACATTGCCATTTTTTTTAAATAAGTTAGAGGTCCTGATGATGAGAATCTTGAGAAGTTTTACTGCTAAGTAGAAGTTCTTGGTTGTTTAAATTTGGATGATATTTCATGACCAATATTTACTGAAAGAATATTTTACTTTTAAAATGTTGGCAGATTCGCTGCTCAAAATTAATTCATAATGTATTTTCTATGTGATTTGGATCTCTTCTTTGAGCAGTTAACAAACTGATGCTTTTTTCGTGAATGGATTGGAATGGAATGGAGCTACCATCCGTTCCATGTTCTGCAAAGGAACATTCGTTCTAACATTTCACAAAATGAAATGTTACCTGCCTTCACCATACGAAACACATGATAGGCTGAGATATACACGCTATTAAGATTTGATAAAGCTCTTTCAAACGTTCACGTGTGTGGTGTTTAAACTTATGCCAGAACAGCAGCTTAAAGCTGACGACGCCTCCGACATATCGAAAGGGCGACTTTGGACATTGAAACCATAGAAACCATCGAAGCAAGTGAGTATCAACCTGTTTCACTTCAAAGCCTGCTGGATGATGTTTATATCACGGTGCTATTGTACCACGTTTCCGGGTTATACTTACTCGAGGTAATATTTCAAACCCACGGAATCCCCGTGGTCCAAGCGGTCCGATGCCCGTGGCGGTGCCACCCGGTCCCAATCCCACCGTTGGATCGATAAACTCCACGTCGTCCGTAAGACGACCGACGATCGTAGCCTGGCCCGCCGCAATACCGAGCAATCCGCAGCAGAACGTCAACCAACCCGGCACAGACAAACGCAACATGGTGAACTACCGCGCGGAAGGGATGTCCGATGCACACGCATTCGCAACTTGCCCACAACTAATCGCTCCCGGGCCGTTGAAGCTAAGATTTATTGTGATGGAATCACTCTCCGCAAACTGCGCGTTTCAACGAAAAGTTGTTACGCGCTGTAATTAAGCTTAGAGGGGTCGTCACCGATGGAAGGTGGAGATGGATGAGTTGGAGAACAATCGAATGCATCATGCGTAGCTGCCCATCGACGAGAGGTAGCAAGCATTGTTGCGAAAGAGTCCAATTAAATCAGGTGCGTAGTTTATATTCTTTCTTGGAACGATGATCGATGCGTCTAATACGAACCAAAGAAAAAGAAAGTTCTTGGCGAGATGCAGAAGAAGGGATAAATTCTCAATTTCTATATTATAAACATGGGTAAACGTATGGTGCAATGCTGGCAACGCACGACAACGTATGATTAGTACACGAAACCGCCCTCCGCCAACCGCATAATTGCATGTTTGCGCAATGAGCCAAGTCCGTCGGGAGGGGGGGAAACCTCCGAACGAAGGTTTCCCGCGAAGCAACCGATATCGTTCTTCCGCTGTCTCTTTAGGTCATCGGTTACGGGTGATGGATGATGCCGGCAACACACATTGTACGCCCGTTACACGCAACCGTAGACTAGAACACCGGATTTTGGCTCGTAATCCAAGTGCAGAACAAAACCAGCGCGAGTTACGATACCGAATAAATGGATGAAAAGTCGTTTATGCGCGCTTCAGAAGAACCTACCAATCAAAATCAGTTCAAAGGCGATTATTCGGGTAAACAACGCCGTCACCTGCTATATTTCTCACACCAAATTACGGGGACATCTCTCCAATGTTTGTAATCCGTGCGGGTAACTATAATGATCAAAACTAAACACCAAATGTTTGGAGACGTCCAACGTCGGAAGCCGATGCACATAAAAACCACGCACTGGTTCAAGCGTGTGCCACAGTGCGAAAGGAACTCCCTAGGGTTCGACAAAAAAGTGCACCTTCCCGTATCATCATGGTCAGCTTCCGTTTCGTTTCGCTCTACCTCATCTGCACCTACGTAGTAGGCGCTGAGAAGGAAACGTTTCAAATCGATCAACGCGTGGCGGCTGTACGAGATCTGGTCGTGCAGCTGGATCGTGTTGGGCAGCTGTTGGTACTAACCTGCTGGCCGGCCCCAGTACGCCACGCACTATGGCAAACGGTTGGGTTGGCAATCTCGATCCGATTCGCCTCCGTTGACGAGCGCCATCTACCGTGGCACGAACAAAACCATCATCAAACGGTGATCGTAGTGGATCTTGCGTGCCCCGGTACCGGCCTACTGCTGCAGAGTGCAAACCAACTGCTCTACTATCGCATTCGCTGGATCGTGCTGCAGAGTAGGCAGGAGGAGCAAACAAACGCAGAAGGATGGTCGAATTGTTCTGACTATGCACTGCTCGAACGGCTGCCGCTGCTAGTCAGCAATGAGTTGTTCTACTTCTGCACGGAAGAGGCGACGGAACGCCATCTTGTGCGTCAACAGTACCAACTGTCGCAAGCCGTTTCGCCTGTGTTGGAGACGTTCGGCATCTGGGAGCCTGAGGTTGGTGTACGGCTAGAACCGCCCAGTGTGAGAGCTTCGGTAACATCGACTAGAAGACAAAACTTCCGTCAGTTTCAACTACGTGTCTCCTTGGTCATCCTGCACAACGAAACGATCAACCATCTGGATGATCTGCAGTAAGTGTAAAAGCGAGAAATAGACCTAGTGTACTCGCGTTTTGTAACATACTCTGTCTCTCATCTCCGTTCCCTTTCCGGTTAACATGTGAAGCGAAAAGCAGTACGATACAATTTCGCGTGTCAACTATCTGCTCACCAAGTCCGTCGCGTACGCACTGAATGCGACGGTTCGGTTTAGCTTCGTCGGTACGTGGGGCTACCGGGATCCGAAAACCGGACGCCACACCGGCATGATCGGGGAGCTGCAGAGCGATCTGGCCGATCTGGGCGGTACGTCCATGTTCTTTACGCAGGATCGCATCGCTCTCGTCGATTTCCTCGCGATGACCGTCTCGTCGAGGGCTAGTTTTGTGTTCCGGGCACCGAAGCTATCGTTCACGGACAACGTGTTCGTGCTGCCATTCGATCAGTACGTTTGGTACTGTACGGTAAGCTTCATCTTGCTGTCCGGCCTGCTACTGCTGGTCGTGCTACGTACCGAACAACGCACTGGTGGACCACCGGATAGCTCGACCACCAGCGTGACGGGTTTGTCCGATACGCTCTTGAACGTGTTCGGCACCACCTGCCAGCAGGGTTCATTCATCGAACCGAAAACGGCACCCGCGCGCTGCCTTATTCTGCTTTGTCTCGTGGTATTGATGTTCCTCTACGCCGCCTACTCCGCCAACATCGTCGCACTCATCCAATCGCCATCGACGAAGATACAAACGCTGGAAGATCTGCTCGCATCACGGCTTAAAACTGGCGCCGAAGATACGGTCTACAACCAATACTACTTTCGGGTAAGTAGACAGACTGATATTAATAAAATCTTTCTGCCCTTTTTTCTTCCTTAGTGCAACGGAACGGTTTAGATAGTTTCGTTCTCAACTATACAATTCTTTGACTGCAACGACTAATAATTCCTTGCAAATAACCCAAAATACGTTATTCTTCAAACTAAGTATCAAATGGCAAATTCACAACGAATCTTTGAGGATATAAAATTTCTTTCAGTGATCAATGTCACAGTTTCTTGTGGAAATGAATTTTCCTGGAGTCAAAATTCGTTCTGCATTGCAACATTACAAAACATTCATGAGAATAACTGTAAATCTCATCAAACGATTTATAGTTGCTTTTTGATATAATCCATAACCGGATCGATTGAAAGATTCTTATGGATTAAAAGAATTCATGATTTGTTTTTTTTTTCACAAGTTGAAGTTCTTGAAGAATCATGAGCGTTTTAAATACATTTCAAAATACTTGTACAATTTTTTACATTAAATATGCTTAAAAGATCCATGATTACAATCTCTCCTTCCCTTACTCTTACGCGACGAACAAGCACGCAACGGAACCCACTCGAAAAGCCCTATACGAGCGCAAGATCCGCAACAAGGACGGGACGGAGAACTTTCTGCCGCTCGCGAAGGGCGTGGAACTGCTCCGGGAGGGTCACTATGCGTTCCATGTGGAGGAGGGTGTCTGCTACAAGCTGATCAGCGAAACGTTCCAGGAGGAGGAAAAGTGTGGCCTGCAGGAGCTGGAGTACCTGAAGGTGATCGAGCCGTACTACGCGGTGCGGAAGAACAGCTCGTTCGGCGAGCACGTGCGCATCAATCTGTTCAAGCTGCGCGAGTTTGGCATACAGGGACGGGAGCACACGCTGTTGTACACGAAAAAGCCACGGTGCATCGGTGGCAGCAGCTTCATCCCGGTGTCGATCGTGGACGTTTGGCCGGCGCTGGTAACGCTCGGTTGGGGCTACCTGCTGACGCTGGCGGTGTTGATCGGCGAGCAGCTGTGGGTGCGCTTTCGTCGCCGCCTCCTACCGGCGGATGGGTACTTTCAACAGTAACGAACGATGGCACGAATGCTGGATTGGTATGTTTCGTTTGGCACTAGTTTCCAGGTAAATTCGAATTTTTATTGTATTCCACGTAAATGAGAGGGCCAATAATAGTGAGCAAAACATCAAAAATTTATACGATAACATGCGGATGAACTATCACACTCTCCTCAGCCAGTGTGCGCAGTATCATCTATTTCGAAGGCACTCTCCCTTCCTATCAACATAGGTGTTCAACTTCTTAAAAAAAAAACGAAAGTAATCTTTGCATATATCTCACATCGCTTATGGTGCTCTAATCTATACCACGCGGGCACTTAATAAATTAAAAAATATCACCTTCACGCTTCTGTTACTGTTCTTAAATCACATTGTGTGACTGGGACAAGAAAAAAAGCGAATACCGTTAGTGGTGTTTGAGAAAATCTTTCCGCGTTATGATACCTCGCACCCGATTCTCCGCCGAAACGACGACAAGATGGCGTAGACCGAGCGCTCGGAAGAGTTGAAACAGGCGCGGTACAGAGGTGCCCTCTTCCACGCTGTACGGCGAAGGGTTCATGAACATGCGCATGTTGACGGAGAACGCACCGCTGCTCTTGTAGTCGTTCACGTGCAGATCCTGTACGAATGGGAGTAGGGTTAGAAATCAATCTCCGTCCCGTACTTGCAATCACGAAAGCCGCTTTTACCTCCACCGCCGGATAGCGCGGGTACTCATCCCGGAACGCTTCGATGTTGACGGTCGACTCCCAGAAGCGGCTCGATTCCTGGTAGAAACTACGCTTCAAAATCACCACTAGCTGGGACCGCAGGATCAATCCAATCACCCGTCCGTTTACACGTGATCCCTGTCAAAAATAGCAACAACAACAAAAACGAAAACATTTCAATTGCGGTTAGGATAGGGAGCTTGACGTAAGCATTACTTACATTGTCACCATCCTCCACGACCGGGAAACCATTGTGGGAGGTGTTTTTCAGTATGTCGAGCAGATACTGTACCTTCTCCTCCTGCCGCACGCACACGACCGGTCGGGCCATGATGTGACGGGCGGAGAGATTCTGGTACTCCGGCTCGACGTGCCACGGCAGCATTGGCACGCGGGACGTGCGGATCTGCGTGTCATAGATGCCCTCGTTGAAGTAATCGCCGCTCCATTTCGCCGTCATCAGCGTGAGGATAATCGGCAGTATGAAGCCAATGTTGCCGGTCGTTTCCAGCAGGATAACGCTCAGGCTTAGCGTCATGCGGACGACGCCACCGAGCTGTGCTGCGGCACCGATCAGTGCGTACTTGCCGGGTGAAACAAACGCCTGGAATATAGGATTTTATTTGGTGCCAATTTTTGTAAATCCACGGCCAATCGGCCGCACCATACTTACGACCGAGGCAGGAAAGGCGAGCACGGTGAACGAAGCGATCAGACGCCCCCAGGCCGCCCCGATCAGCAGCGTCGGTATGAAAATGCCGAGCGAAACGCTCAAACCGTACGTAATACACGAAAGTGGATAGTAAATAAGTACGAACGTGGCCAGCGTAAGTATCTTGTGTGAACCGGGCGGATCGTGAAAGAGCGCCTTCACTGTGGCCTCGGGCGTCTGGAACCACAGTGCTGCCGCCGCATTGTACTCGTTGTCCTGGCAAAACAGTTGCACCGGATGCTCGGTCGGATCGTTGCCCAGCGGCCGGCAGTCATTAATCGTGTACGCCATCAAACACGCGAACGTGGCCCCCAGCACTGCCACAAAGGCCGCCTCCAGCACCTTGGCCCAGCGCTGATACACGGCATGCGCTCGGAACATGTTCAGCCGGCTGTTCAGTGCGTTCCAGAGTGCCCCCATGCATCCGCCCACCGCACCCATCAGCATGAAAATCGGCAGCTCAAAGTACTCGAACGGGAGCGGTGCAAATTCGCCCAAATTGAACAATCCTCGGTACCGGAAGCTGCTCAGCCCGTGGTACGCCGACAGGATGATGTTGAGCGTGAACGAGCTGATGATGGAGGCGAAAAACGTGCGCCAGATGAGACTCTGGTTCCAGAAGCTGGCCGCCTCCTCGAGCGAGAACAGTATGCCCCCGATCGGGGCACCGAACGCGGCCGCCACACCAGCCGCCGCACCGCCCACCACGAAGTCGCGCTTTTCGTGATCGTCCCGGAAGTGTTGCAGAATTTTCAGATCTCGCCGAAAGGTTGTGCTTTTGCCCTGGGAGATGCCGGCCGCAATCACCGCACCGCTGTGTATCATCGGCCCTTCCTTACCACCGGCCAGCCCACCGATGACGGATGTCGCCACACCGACCGCCTTCACGGCGAGCGTTTTGATGCGCACGATCCGGGGCACCTTCACGCCGTTCAGATAGCACTTCACCTGCGGTATGCCGCTGCCGGCCGCGACCGGTTCGACGTACGCGACGAGCGTTGCACCGATCACGACCGGGATGAGATTCAACGCGGACCAGTACAGGTAAGGGATGCTTAGATCGCCCCGCAGTACGTTCTCATCGACCTGGTGCTTTAGGAAGGCGTACTTATATCGCGACACCTCCTCGATCACGATGTTGATGCAGCATGCCACGAGCGCCGTACAGACGCCGATCTGCAGCGAGATGACCCATCGCAGAAAGTCCTTCCGGACGGTGAACTTTGGCTTGATCTGCGTTTGCTCTCGACGCCACAGCTCATTCTCGCACACATCGTAATCCAAACTCTGCAATAAAATCAACAAAAAAGGGTTTTATTTAAGCAGATTCCCGTTTTGAGATCACCTTCGAATTGCCACCTCCGTCACTGACTGCTGCATTATGCGCCTATGCGTATTCCATTCGTTCTAGTGCAGGACTACAACAACAAAAAACCGTTCGAGTGCTACATAGGACCAATGACCAGTCTGTGAATCTGTGCCTCGTTATCGCTCGCTTCTGTGTCACGTTCAACGTCAATCGGTATGACGCGACGTGCACACACAAGGCAGGGATAGTTTATCACCATTAGTTTCCCAATAAAAACCCACTCGCCGGTAAAGGCGGGTCCATGTTGGGTTTGCTACTTAATTCTTACTAAAATTGATAAGCACACAGTTGCAGATAAAACTTATGCACTTATGGGTGCAGCGACCATCTTACCTCGTACTGGGACGTTTCCTTCGTACGCCGATTATGGTTAAACGCTGGATCAACTTCCTCGGTGTTTGTGGTGGGAATGTTGTAGTCCGTCGATTCCTAGAAAACCGATTTTTCTTTTTTTTGTGAAATTTGCTACTTTTTCTAGAAATGAATAATTTTTCTTACATTCCGATTCGCATCCGACGGGGCAGGATTTTGTGATCTGCGACGGGTACGATGCGTTTCTACCACGATGTTATTGTCATCATCACTATCGACGTCGATCAATCGCCTCCCGAGCGACATTTCGCGCGAATATTAAAGCGTTATTGTTATCGGCAAGAAACTACCCAAGCGAGATTACGACCCAAACTGAGCTACTAAACGATGACTAATCTGCACACATTCTCAACGAGAGCAACACGCAACAAAGAAGGGCGATCAGATCCGATCAATTGTAATCGATTCTGCTAGTATTGGAAGAGGTTTGGCTTTTGCGGCCAATTTGTTTACACACAATGCACTAATTGTATTGCTTTAACCAAGAATCTGCAGACAATGTACTTCATAAGCACGGTAACACAACTTTGGGGCACAAATGATAACCTTCCCGCCCTTGCAGTGCACTTCGTTCCACCAATATGTGTGTTTGTTTACATTTAGAGGCATAATAAGACGGTTCCAGCGATTAATATTATTGAGTGGTTACACTATGACATTGTCAATAAACTAGATGAAATGTATAAAATTTAATTTTAAATTAAAATAAAGGAAAATGAAAAAAAAACTCAAATAATTAGACATAATATACTTTGAAATGGAAACACAATAAACAATAAAAAGGAGGTTGTAACAATACGAGCTTTACTATTTGTGAACGATAATAATTGTTGGTACTGTAAATGTTCCTTGAAGTTGCACCAGTTGCTTACGTTTCTGGTTGATGAACCAACATCGAACAAGATTAAATAAAAGCCATGCAGTTTGTTTTACGAAAAAGGAATCTTAAAGGGTCGTATTGTCCATTCATTTGTAGCATTTTCCACACTCATTAATTCATCCATCCAATCCGGTTAGACTTTCCTCTTTGCCTACATCTTTTCAAACATTTCTACGTTTAACATAAAAGATTGAATACTTCCATCGGCAGGATTGACGTAAATAAAGCAAATTGACGAAGTAGAAACATATTAATCGGTTCAACATTATGCGCATACTTTGTTATTGAAAGGAAAATTTGCCGGCATTTCAAGGTTAGTAAGCACTTGATTCATTCTAATTTGAGATTAATTAAATATTTCGTTTAAACATAATATTTGAAAGCAGCTAGTGGTGCTTTGCCGGGCCGGAAGTGGCTGAAATCCTTACAAGAAAAGGTAATTGAAAACCGACTGCAGTTCGATAATTCTGACCATTTTTTTCATCACATTAACAATCCCACATCTAGCACTAAATGGAGGGTTTCCGCCAGGACACTTACAAACCGGCAAAGCGATCAACATACAAGCGCCCATCATCTTCACTATCATCAACATGCATGCATGGCAGACAGCAGAAACACAAGATCTTGAAAGTGGAAAAGCAGACGGTTTTGCCGGTTAAAAAAACGTTTCACAAACATTTTTCGACCGTAACCATCTGCTTCATCAAAAATCCTCGGGAGTTTTACGTGCAGGATGCGTTCGACACAGATCGGCTGGTCGCCCGCATGGGCAAACTGTGCGACGGTGACGCTGCGGAGGCCGATGCAGTGCTGGCGTCCGGTGGTACCCTGCCCCCAGTGACAGCTGGTACGATGTGTCTGGTGCGGCCGGACGATTCCGACCACTGGCAGCGAGCGTTGGTACAGCATCGACTGCCCACATCGCCAAAGAACGAGGCATGGGTCGTGCGCTTGGTAGATCACGGACGGAAGCTAACGATCGAGACCACTCACATGCGCCCCATTTCACCCGAACTGGCTGGCCTGATGACAACGGCACGGCGTTGCGAGCTTTACAACGTAGCCGCCCCGAAAGCACACCTTACAGATCCTGCTCGTGAATTTATGCTGTGGACAGACGCGTGCGTAGAGCTGATGGGTGCGTTCATTGCCGGACGGGCGATGTTAATGTTCGTGGTCGATGAAACCGATATCTCGCTGCGAGTGGACCTGTTCCAGCCTCCAGTGTGGAAAGGCGTTTCTACCGAATCGACAGCGCTGGAAACGCATCTCGACGCTTACGGCACTTACCCACCAATGTCACTGCGTAGCACGCTACTTTTTCACCGCCACTGCGAGGAATCTAAGGTTTCCATCCAGCACGTCGCTCTTGTCGAGCTAGAGCACTGGATGCAGCAGGCCACGAAGCGCGCGCTCGCCAAACATAAACTCCCACCGCAGCCGCCAGTGACGGATCGGGATTGGGCGAGTGTGCATATGACGCACGTTGTCTCCCCAAGTCAGCTGTTCCTGATGCCGGACGGATGGAAGGCGGGCTCGTTCGAACCGCTCTGCAAGCTGCTGCACTCCACCAGCTGGACGTTGGCATCGCGTGCTTTCCAGCCCCATATTGACCTGATTTGTGCTTTTAGCTTCCCAAGCGAGGACGGCTTGCGGGGTTGGGCTCGAGCCACAATCCAGAAGGTGAGCCGCGGGTGGTGCGATGTGTACGCGCATGACACGGGCGAGGTGTGTTCGGTACCGGCGGCGAACCTGCGACTGTTGCCTCCAGACAGCAAAGCGCTTCTTATCCCACCGCTTGTCCTACCCTGCCGGCTGGCGAACGTGTTGCCGACCCGTTCTCTGCGACCGAGTGGAATGTGGACGAAGGCGGCAAACGAGGTACTGTGGAAGGCGGTGAACGACGCAACGCGCATTACGGCAATACCAACCAGTGACAACTGTCCGTTCGAGGTAATTCTTTACGCAGACCGGACGTGTGTGAACCGAGCGTTAGTAGATGCCAAGCACGGTCAGCTGGTCGGTGGGAAGGAGAACGAGATGCTGCACATGGTCGACTTGGCGGAAGGCGATAGTTCAGGGCAGCTGGTGGTACACTGTCCGGTGACCAGGCTGCACGTTGTATCGTCGCAGGAGATATACGTGAGGTTAGTTGATCGCGAGCACGATCGGCTTGAGTGGCACGAGCGGCTGCAGGACGCCACAATCAACGGACCGCTGAGTGCACAGGACGAACGTGTGAATGCGGGCAGCTGGGATGTCGGGGAACTATGCGTTTGCTACAATGGTTTCAGCGAGGGTTGGCTCCGGGCACGGATTGTCTCCATGATCGAGCCGAACCGCTACTACCGCGCGTTCCTAATCGATACGGGCGAGACGAAGAAATTTCACTATCGCGACATGTCGAAGATACCGCCGGACTTTGTTGCCACCGAGCCGTTCGCGATCCGCTGCCGAATGGGACGACTAGGTGCACCGAAAACTGCGATCAATCTTTTGCTGGAAACATACCCACTCCATGCCATCACGCTCGGTGAGGACAGTGGAGCGTTGGGTAAGTCACCGCCCACCCTTTGCGTGGTGTTTTGGGGCCGGTACGATACGCCATCCCATTGGGTGGACTTAAACGCCCAGCTAGCCCGACAGTACTGCTCGCGGAAGGCATCGGTGGGTTCTGTGGAAGGTGGCGTTTCGCTTACACTCGAACAGGCGATCGAAGCGTGGGTACAGATGGAGCTCCAGGCCGACGGTGGTGCCATCGTCGACTTGGTGAACTTACGTGAAGCGGTTACGGTGGTTGAGGTGATGGAGCCCTTGGACGACAGTGCGAACGAACCCTGTCAGCTGGACCGGGCCCAACCGATCGAGCTGGACGATACGGTGTCGATAAGCTCCATTGAGTTCGACGAGAATGATTTCTCCGAGCAGGAATGTTCGACACCGGTTCAGAATCGGTCAACCGACAATTGGTCGTGCCAGCACTATCCCGCATCCATCGAACGTTGGTTCCCGGTGGGGCCAATCATCATCACCCAAGGTTTCCTCGCGAGCTACAGTAACTACGGTGACGGTGGGTCGTTCTATCTGCATCCGCAGCTCACGGATCACCTGCAGCGAACCGACGAGTTGCCACGATTAATCGGTCTTGCTATCGACGATCAGTCGCCACTTTACCTGTGGCAGGCGGCTATGCTGGAAGTAGGCAGTCCGTGTCTCGCACCGTACGACCAAGACGGCCAGTACTATCGGGCCATCATCACGCAAACGGACGCACACGACGAGCACTGCACCGTGCGCATCGAGGAGCGGCAGGCGCGCGTATTGTTCGTCGACTATCTAAACACTGCCATCGTGCGCTGTGGTGATCTGCGAAAATGCCCGGCAAAGGTGCGGAAGGTGTCACTCCGGAACATCGCGGTGCGGTTGGTTGGTGTGCGTGCGAACCCGCGCCTCGTCGAGCAAGACGTCATGGAGCGAGTGGTGTATCGCATGTGCGAGGCAGAACATTTCTACGCCGAAATCGTCCGTATCGTTGAGCCGGGCCGGAAGCTCGAGGTGAAACTGTATGTGAACCAATGCATGGATGAACTGCTGTACCAGGAACTCATCGACCAGGGCTATTTGGTGAAGGAGTAGATGCAGCTCGATGAAAGATTCGGCTTTATTCATTTCCAGTTTTACATTTTTACCATTTCCGACGAAAGGAGCGTGATGTTGTCTTCCATCGCACCTAGAAGGGGTGAGCGAACCGTCGAGCTGTGTTATTAGCATTTACCTATCTGCCGCAAGTGTGCCGTAAAGAGGAACGATGTGATAGTAAATGATACATATGCTTATAGAAGCTAATTATTACCAAGAATAGCGTATGATAATACTTGCCAGTTTAAAACTATTTTTATTTAAATAAGGTTCCAATCAAATTTACAAGCTCTATCTCTCTATAATACTTGACGTAACGATCGAAGTTATGTCTGCCCTTTTATAGGTTTAATAGACTGATTTTATCACCATAGCTGGTTAGTTACTCCACACGCTAGGGGGAAATAATCCCAAATGGGTTCATGGTATTAGTCCTGTCGTGTAAAAGACTGGCGTCGCTACCATTACACCACCGGGCCGCATCATTTACAAGCTATCCCTGCCAAAAGTGTCTTAAGTGCCTCTAGTGGCAAGGTCATTAACATTGCCAAAATGATTGGTTATATCGTTGAAATGAATCCTTAAAAGCAAGAGCAACTCTATGTGAAAATAATTATGAATTTCAATGTATCTAACAAAAGTTTATGTAATAACATACAAAACTAGGCATGTTGCACATTAAGCTTAACCGAGAACTTAGTCTATGGCAGGCTATAAAAATAAGACTCATCGCACCATGGGACACATATCAGTGGGAAAGAGAAACTGACCAAAGGCAATTCAATCGAAATTCAAACGGTTATGCTATGCGGCGCCATTAGACTTAAGCTGCGTTTATGCGCAGAACTACTTTTAGGGACCTCCTTGCGAAGATCTCGTCGACCAATCTCTAGACGCCCGCAACCACCAAATGTAAACCGTTTTTACGTATACAACATGATGTTAATGCTGCACGAATATGTTTGGTTTATCTTATCAATGATAATATTTTTATTTTTATATTTCAATTTCATTATTCAAAGATTTGTTGCTTAACACTGTGTTACACTTAATATACATTGTTCTACCCATGATGTAATAAATTTTATATGTTAAATGTTGAAAAAAGCTGTGTTATTCAAATGATAGGTTTAATAATAAATAAATCGAACTGAGTCGTTCAATCCGCAAGTGTGCAAAATGTTCAAAAATAGATAACAAGCGGTGTATGATTTAAAAAAGCGAAATTCCGTTAATCATTCGCTTGAAAATTAAAACAGAACGAACAGTTTTCTTTAACTGCTTTTCGCGCTCTCGCTCGCTCTCCCTCTCTCGCTCTCTTGTTCCCTGTGCTTTTCTCAAGTGTTGCGCGATCACCGTAGCAACCGTACTTCAAACACAAGCGCGCTTCTTTCTTCTGCGTCCTTCTCGCTCTAACACATCCAATCCTTTATCTCCATCGCTTTCTCCCGTTCGAAACTTTCCACATCATCTATCCTCTTTGCGCAGTGCGCGGTGCGGCTGGCAGGCGTCGTTGCATACGTTTGTATGTGGGTTTTAAAAAAAAAGGCGAACCTCACCAAGGGTTCGCCAACGACCGGGTGGTTTTTCATTCATCGCGTAAAAGCTACCCCGAACGGTTGTGTACGAGCCGCGCGCGCGAGTCACCATAGGAACACTTCACCACCGACACAGAGGGAAGCTTTCGTGTCGCTGATCGCTCGTATATGTGTGTGTGTGTGCTTGGGGGGAAAGGAAAAGAATAAGAAACACGCTCAACGAACGAAAGACCTGCAAGCGCACGACGTGAGAAGCTTCGGTGTTGGCTGCAGCACACACATACCTACCTGTGTTCGTCGTCGTCGCTGGCGTTAATCGTTTGCGTCTCGCGTGGTTTTTGGGGTGTGGTGCGTTTGAGTGCTGGAGCTGGTTTTAAATCAACGCTGAGGTGTTTTAACTAACAGGAAACTTCGAAAGTCTTTTATCCACCACACAACGAGTGATTTGTGCAACTAAAGTGTCCAGGAACAACCTTCCTTGCCGTGTGACGTGTTTAAGTGCGTTTGTGCGTTTCTCCTAGTCCCCGATCGTAGCCATCAGTGCCGCTGGCGTACGATCAATCACCAAACCTGTCCATCTTGCCCCCATTTTGAACGGTGTGTTAGTTGCGTGTACAGTAGCGTCGTACAGTGTGCTCGCGGGAACGAAGCAAAAGGTGTTCGA
>JXWZ01002405.1:0-17069 GCA_000956215.1 Anopheles farauti No. 4 | reverse complement strand
ACACAATCCTCGATTACATCAGTTTTGATTCCACACAGTCTGGTGGATTGTTTGACGCTGCTGTGTCGCCCGCGACCCACCATCCGAGTGCATCCGAGTGGGAGAGCGGCAGGAAAAAGTGTTCTAAATGGAGGAAGGCGAGGAGGATGAGGGGAAAAAAGACCTCGAGAGCATTTAAGAGTGCCTATTCGTGAATAAATCCTTCTTGAAGCGGACGCGTCCGCTGCTGGCCTACTTCCTCCAAAATGAAGTAGTTTATAGTAATGGAAGTGGGAACGGATGAGAGCAGGCTACTAAAACGGTGCGCGGAGCCCGGAGTAAAAATAATTCTATTTCAAACATCCGTACCGAGACAAACAGATAGCGAGAAAGAAAGATGTGGAGAGAGAGTGAGAGACACACCGTCGTCCCCGGTGGACAACCGGTGGTGGCCAGACCGCGCACTCGATGCCGTAGTTGTTTGCGTGCGAGACCCCGGGATTAACCGGTGCCATCGATCAAAGTGAGACATTCTTGCAATCGAACCCTAGCGAGGGCTGGTGGGTGGGTGGGGTTTGGAAGGAAATTGAAGCGGTGCAGGGCAAGGGCAAAGCGGACACTTAACGAGGAAAGTAAAAGTCGATTAAAGTGATGGCATCGTTCCTTTACTTTCCCGGCAGCAAAGTACATGAAATGTTTCTTTCTACTAAATTGCACCACTTTTGATATTTGCAGTGAATGTTTTTGATATGGAAAAGGTACAATTTGAATTTGAAAGCAAATTATACGAAAATATTTCATGAGAATTTAATTATCTTCATCAAAATAGTTTGTTAATAATAGCGATTTTTTTTCTTATTTATAACTTTGGTTAATCTTTGATTTTTAATTTCTCCTAATTTTTGCATATTGAAAAAATTTAAAGAATAACAATACCTTGAACTAATTATAACAAAGAATAATTTCGTACCAAATCCCTCGAAAATTATGATAATACACTTGCTGTGGGTAAATTATACGCTTCGATAAGATGAAAAACACTCATCTGCCACTTCCCGAAAAAAGAAAAGTGACGAAGAATTCCCCTTTCCCCCTCCCGACAGCACCATTATTTGCCAGACGGTACTGTATATTTCATCAAATTGCTGCACATGTTACCCGTCACATCACAGGATGCGATCCTTCCGAGGTTGAAAGTGTGTTGTACCGGCGGCGAATGGTAATAAATAATTAGCATTATTTGTTGTTAAACGGGGTTCCTCTTTGATTTTCGCACTCTCACTTGTCCGGCCGGGCACATGTTTGCGTGCGGACAAATTCTTCACGCCAGGTGGAGTAGATGTTGACATTTTCTCGCACTTTGTGTGGCCCTCCGCCCGTTAGGACATGGGTGTGGGTTTCACCCCACGGTGACAACCGTGTCACAGCCGGCGGTGACGAAAAAGTACAACAATATTTATTCGATCATTTATTTTGCGCTGTTTTTTTTAAAGAATTTAAATGTTCTCGTTCATGAGGCTGGTAAAGTAACGTGTACGCGGTGCGTGTACGCTAATCATGTGTTGTCGCGGAATAAATCATCCACCAACGAGAATCACGGGAACCGCGGAAAGAAAGTGAGAAGAACGGCCACGAACTCGGTGTGTTACGTAATCACGCGCGAGAGGCTAAATTTATGCAAGCAAAAACAACAAAACAAACCTCCCGAAAATCGACCATCTGAAGAAAGAAACAAAAAAGGGCAACCGATCGCAGCCGAACATTCCGGTCGATCCATCATCGTCTGCGTCAGCGAAAAGATTCACTTTTCACCTCCACGCCAGAGGGTGGGAAGGAGGTTGCATTCTGCACTGCACGCGAGAAGTGCAGCAATGCATCATCCGCAAGCGGTGCGCTGAGTGTCAGTCAGTATGTCAGTATGTTGGCCGCCTCCGGCCGTGCGGGTGCATCGAGAAGAATGAGATGAGAAGAACAAAAAAAAATGCTCACTAACACAGCAACACCACCGAATGACGCGCTTTAACGAACTCGTCCCAAAGACTCCACAGGCTCGGATGTGTTTTGTGTTCCTTTTTTTTCTTTTTTTCTTTGTGGACCAAAACCTTCCAATCTTTTCGCGAAGCAAACGAGAAGCACTTGCAAAACCGGTTGCACTCGACGAAGCGAATCGCACAGAACGCTCCTACCGCACACGGTGGACAAACTCGACGAGTCTCAAAGGAGGACGGAACACTTAAGCCGGTTCGCCGAGAAGCGGAAGAGAAAGGAAGTTCATGAAAGATAATTTCCCACTTCCTCGAGTGCAGCACGAGCACGTCGCTGGCCACTAGCCTCTAGTAGCGGTGTGAGATAAATCACTCGCTTTTAAGACTATCTTCCGGTGTTGCGCTCGGGCTTTGATTTGAATGCCATTTGCCGGAGTCGGAGCCAAACCGAACGGACGGATGGCCGGACGGGCAGCTTATCGAAGCCGTGGTGCAGTTGAAGCTACATTCTGGATCACTTTCTTTGCCGCCCATTTCCCCGCATCCACACCCACGAGAGACGCAAGTGGCGAGGACGCGATGTTAAATTGATCTTTTTCCTGTTCTGGTAGCTTCAAAGATGCTGCTGGCGTATTCCATTTCGGGTGGGATTAGCAGCGGAACAAGTTGAGCGTTTTCATGTTATAAATGAATGTGCGCTGCGATGGGAGACAGGAGAATTTTTGTATCGAATCGGCGGAAGTGGAAGGCATTCTGAGGTTTCGGTTTATGTACGCTGTATCAAAGGTAGTTTGGTGACTACTTCCTGTGGAATTAACGCTGATGATGGAAAATGTTATACGTTTTGTTTCGTAACCTTTTCAAAATTGTAAGTGTCATTTGAAAACAAATATGTTGTCCTTTGTCGAATTAGGAACATGTAAAGGATAAGTAAATAAGTACAAAATTGAATAATTCCATTTTCACTTTACATTTTATATAATAAAAAATAAGACAAACGAATTACATGAACTAAAAATCATGCCATATTTATTTCAATCTTGTAAGCAGTATATTTTTGTATATATATATTTAAATCATAATGTAAAAAAGAGAAAACACAGCCGCGATTATGTAAATCTCATCCTGTTCACCAGTTAAAATACAATCATTGACATCAACACCGGATATAAAATGGAACCGGCGTTGCAAAATGATAATATCCACCACGCGCTTGTGTGTGTGTGACTCATGATTTAATTTTTGCCCGTTCGCCTTGACCTTGAACACCCGTCTGGATGTCAGTGAAATTATTTCATCAGATAAAATCCATTATCCTTGTTTTACGCCCGGTTCTCCCGCATCCCGGGGATACATTTTCGCGCAGTTCGTGTGTATCGTCGCTGGTGGTTTTTTTGTTTTGTTTTGTTTTGTTTTGTTGCTGATGCACCCTCTGGAAACGAGTGGGAAGACGTCTTTCGCCGTGGTCGTCTTTTCTTCGACCCATTCGGATACTTTTCGGTGCACTTTTGCGCAACAAATAAATACACTGACTGTACGATATTTTGGCTTCCTCTTTCTCCAACGGGCCGGTCGTCTCGAGTTCGCGCAATTTCACGATGCGCGTTTGCATTAGTTGGTTTCGGGTTTTTTTTTCCATTTTTTTCATGCTGTCTTGTTATGATATTTGTATTTAATGCGTTTCTGTCCGCGCTCGGTTCCATACTTTTTTTTCGACGCCGAGCAGAGCGACACAAACCAACACACGCAAAGCAACGAAACAGAATGAAGCGAAGCGCGCCGTTTGCGCGAGAAGCGACGCGCGCAACGCGACGCGAAACGAAATCGAAAATATTCAAGGTCACCACAATTGATATTCACTGCAGCAGCGTCTGAAAATGTGATTTTCGCATGTCGCGTCTTCCACTAGGACCGCGGGCTCGCGGGACTCGCGGGCGTGGAAACGGAGACGCAAGATTCATGGCAGTGTGTATTAAAAATTAAACACATAAAGCGCATGGGTCGGCGTGGCTGCCGTCGCTTCTGATGCTGCCGTTCCAGAGCCACAGAACCCGTTCGAAAAATGGGCACAGAACACCATTTGCCGGAATGCCGGCGTGTACTCGTCGTGAGCACGTCCCGTCCAAAAACGGCCAAAAAACAAATGAAGCATTAATTTATCATGAAATGGTGGCGAGCCGAGGCGAGGAGCAAAACTGGAATCGAGTCGGCATTCCTTATCGCGACAGATCGCGACTTCGCCAGTGTTTGCTGCAAATGCAGTTCATTTATTTTAATTATAAATTTATGTTTGTGATAACAGCGTTGGATCGTTTTTGCATTCGATACTTGCAAGAATCGCTCAATACTGCCAATCCGCTCGATGCGACGATGGTGACGAATAAACACAGAAGCGGTAAAATAAATAGCCTCACGAAACGCGACACTTGCAGTACGCCTTTACACCATTAACTGCGCGGGGTTCGTTTGCTGCTCCCCAAAATGCCCTGCCCGTGCACGCTTAATGCAAGAATGTACATAAATTGGTCTCCCCGACGCAACAGCGGATGAGGGTGGAAACCTTAGATGGGGATGGTTTTCGGTTGACGATCGGCTTCTGCGGTGGATGCTGTGCCAAGATCGTCACCGGTGGTGTGTCTCCGCAATGGATACTGGACTTTTTCTTTTTTCGTTTTCGGCAGTGATTCACACCACAATGCTGACGACACAAACACACCGTTGTGGCCGCAGCACATGGCGAAGCAGCGTGGGGCCTGAGAACGAGCGAATGGCCAGTTGCCGGGAAGGAATTCACTGCCCACGATTCCGGTTTGGGCTGGTTTTCTTTCGCTGGTTCGTTACGTTGTTGCGTTCCGAGGATCGAAGATGCTCTTCCTCTTTTGGGATACGTTCTGGAAGGAACTTTCATTTTTTTAACCTGGATTGAAAGGTTTTACCTTATATGTTGAAATCAAAACAATGTTGCGAATTTCTAATCGAAACTTCGTGAGGGTAATAAACGTTAAACTTACGCAACTTGTTACGTGATGAAAGACTATTATTTAAGAGATGTTTGGGATTCCTCAGATTTCCTCTCTGTGTTAATTGATTGAAAAAAAAATTAACGATGATTCCAAATAAATGGTCTCAATTTAGTTTCTTGTGCAGCGATTTAAACCAAGAGACATTTTTCACTCATAGTTAAAAACATCATAGTCACCTTTGATAAATATTGCCATTTTGTACTAGTGGCGCCATCTGTTGTAAAATTATTATTTATACAAAAAAGATTTAATTATTATTGTAATATGATAGATAGTAATTGCCACGCGTACATAAACAAATAAATCCTACTAATATATGAGACTGTACTAAATTAGTTTTTTTTTTTCGAGTAGAAGCATTTTCTCTATTTGTTTGACCTCACCCCAGCGTGGGAAACCAATTGAACCAATATCGCGTTTCTTCCGTTACTTCAAACAGCGCAAGGAAACTCCACCGTCGATCATCCTTCCTGAGGATTATCCGCTCAGAACCTGCTTCCCTTCCTGTTCCCCCTTTGTAACGACCATCCCAGCCCCGGGAGAAAGGATACAGCTTAGCGCACATGCGCCACCGTACCGGGAATGGCAAGAAGAAACGCCGATTCTCATTAAGATTCACTGCACGAATGCTATAATTTCGGCAAAAGGGCGGAAACATTAATCCATCGATATGCGGCGAAATGTGGCCGAGTCCGAGTCGCCACCGTCGCCGCCGAGTGCAAACTGTTGGCCGAGCAGTACACCGCGGTACCGTGGTACCGGGAATTGAAACCAAATCGAACCCTTTTTTCCCACTCCCTGCCCTTCATTGTTCAATGTTCGTCAGCTTATCCATGCCAGCGCACCATCCATCGATCGCGGGGGCTCATCTGCTGACTGGGACGGACGGACAAAGCTGCGCTAGCAACATGGCGTCCCGGTTTGCCCACCGTGTGTTTGCCGAGGGCCCCAGCCAGCGGAAAGGGATGATGGGCCATCCTTTTCGGCAAAGTCCCGTTAGATTTTCCGCTCCGGGCAAACAACGCCCGGCCCGGCCCGGTAACAATGCCCAAATGGAAACGGACGGAGAAACCGTTCAACGAGCCTGCTGGCCACGGCGAAAATTGCATCGTCCAAGGTCTTTCGGAACGGAGCGTTCAAGATGCTCCAATTGTCGTGTTATTTTCCTTTTTTTTTGCGTTCTCAAATTCTGACGCTGGCACAGCAACATGCGATTGACCGGTTCAGTTTTCGGGCGAAAAAGCGCACGGACGCATGGAATGCAGCACACGAAGGAAAGGATGGAGCCCATAACGAGCCGTACAAATATGCATAAAAATGGTCGGCAAGAAGGCACGAATCGTTACTCCCGGGTGTAGCCTTTTTCGGGTGGAGATTTCTGCATCCATCCCGGCGGACCGGAAGACTTGCGCAATCTTTGCGCGAGCTCCACCACAAAACCAGAAGCAAACCCTCCTCGAATCAATCCTCGAAGGCTGCGCATGAATTTACCCAAAACTTTATTGCCACTGGCCTTCGAGCAGTCCCTGCCGCCACCACCGTCACCCTCCTACCCCTGGCCCGTTCCTGCCGGCGGGCGAAGGCTAGCGAGTGTAAAAGATAATTTAATGCATATAATAATAATAAGCGAAACCCCGACGAAACCTTGAAACATTTTGCACACACATGAGCCAAATTCTAAGCGCGCTCGCGCGCGTGTGTGTGGCAGTTTTTTTTTCCTCCTTGTGCAGTTTTTATTCGGTCGGGATGTTTTGTGTTTGTAATCCTGACCGAAGGGTATAATTTTGGGGCGCTCATAAACCTTCATCTTCTCACCGGCCGCACGCGGAGGTCGGACGGCAGCAGGGACGCATACATATAATGTTTGCCAGTGCGATGCGCTTAGCACCGAAAACGATATGGGTGATTTTTGGTTGGTGTTTTTTTTGTTTTGTTTGTTGTTTTGTCGTTGTAGTAGCGAGCTGCATTTGGAACTTGGTTTTATTTTTAGTTCACTCCAAACGACTGTAAGAGTACAAAAAGCGTTGCAAAGAACGATATGAGGAACAAAAATCCTGATCTTTAGGGTGTTGATACAATTAGTTTTTCAGTAAATATCAGTAGAAAATTAGATTCTGCTTGCTTCACTCTTAACAGAAAACTAAATTATCATCTAAAACGAAAAATAAAAGTTATCATGTTTTACCTTGTAAATATCAATGTACCGAATGTCATTAGTTTTTATCTTTTTTTAACTAAAAAATAATTTAATTTTACACTATTTTGCAATGTTGGTTACTGTGGGTTATTTGATCTATTTTTCATGTAATAATAATAGTTTCCTTTTAAATAAAATCAATTAAACCGTGCGTTTTGCATTTCAATTAAAAATCCTTGTTTAATCTTGAACCAAATATTTTAAAAACATGGATTCATTGAAATCGCATTTAGGTGAATTTGGAATGAATTTTTTTGATAAATATAACATACCGGTTCATTTTAAACCATGAACGCTCATTTCCTCAATTTCGACGAATCATTCAATTATGGTTCTTTCTTCCCTCAACTTACTCTTACTCTTTAACCGACCCAAATTCCATCTCCACAGATCACACATCCATTAGCCACCAGCTTCCCGCTCAATGTCGATCACTTCAATCACAGTGCAGCACCCAAAAATAATAAAAAAATCCACAACTCTCTTCAAAACCAAATATGAATGCAGTTTATGAATGATCCGAACGCTGCCAATGAAATTAGCGAACCGAAAAAAAAAACGGAACGAGCGAAACCCGTCGATAAAAAAGAAATCACCAAAAAATCACCCCGAAAAGGTGCAGTAAATTAGCGTTTACCCATTGCACCTCGAGCGGTAGGCTCATAATTGATCGTTCGCTTAAGCATTGCCGATTGCCGGCGCTGCAACTTGTGCACACACACACACACACACACATACACCGAGTAAAACACAAAGTCACACAGACGAACGAATTAAGCCACGGTCCGGATCGTGCAAAACGTGCTGCGGTGGGCATGATCACTTAGAGCTAGAGATTCTTTTTTTTTTCCTGTACGTTGTTCATTTCATGTTCGAAACATTGTGCCGAACGGCGCCAGCTTAACGGGTGATCCGAACCGGGCCGGTTCCACCCCACGGTTCGCGGTATCGCCGCGAAGGTGCACAATTAAAATGTACTTAACCGCGTTGCGTCTGCGTGCGTGATTGCGGTCTAATCTTTGGGCATTTGTTCCTGTGTGTGTGTGTGTTTGTGAGTAGGTTTTTTTTTCTCTCCCAAATTGGGTGATCGGAATCTTTGATCGCCCGCATCGAGCTGAGGCCTTGGCATTGGTGGTACAAAGGGTTTCATCGCTTCCGACAGGTTGATTAGCCGGTGCACTTTTGTTTCTAACCGTCGGGACGATCTTTTGTATGTTGTTTGGATTCAGGGCTACTTCTGCTGATGCTGGGAGACCCTAGACGCGAGCGAGTCCTTGAGTGTCGAGCCGGAAGGTTAACGATTATTTGCGGCGAAATAGGACGCTTTCAAAGAAATCGATGCAGAAATCCATCAAAATACTATTTGATTGCTGAGCCTGTCAGTACGATTATAATTATTTGATCTTTATTCTATAAAGCAAAGAGCCTTGTTGCTCCCTCATGTGATTCGACTTCCTCGAATTTTTTGTTGGGACTTTTTCGGACAAAAAAAAGTCCCATTTTCAAAAAACACTTGGGTAAATCCCAAACAACACTAATATGCTCTCATTTTCTACTTTCTACACCAGCAAATGTTCGCATTATCAAACCGTTTAATGGTCATTTTGTTCGGCTGTGATAGCGTACAAACAAAAACGGCATCAAACCAACAAAGAAAATAAAAACAAGGATAATGAGCGATTGTTTGTTGTCGAAAGTGGTCCGCCGAACACACATCACCACGGACATGCGTTCCGTGCATGTCGTGTTTCCGTGCGAACCATCAGCAACCCGGCGCAGACATCACGCAAGTAACGAACGGTACATTTGCGCTGCGTTAAAACGTATTTCCCTGCCATCCACCGTTCGTCGCCGGGCGGTTCGAAAATTTCCATTTCAAACCCACAATTTTGCCATCCCCCGTTAGGCTGGGTGCCGTGTGGTGTGAGAAGGTGTGAGTACCCGAATGTCCTTCGACACCATCGGGCCCTGCAGCCGCTTTCCCGTTTTCCCCTTCCCCTTCTTCCTCCACCCGCACGGGAAGGCCAACTATTGAAGCTTCCTTCGGCGACTTGTCCCATCCGAACGGTAATTTCCGGCACGAACAGGATCACCGGGCTCATTTGCGTTTGCGAGGTGGCATCCTTTTCTCACCCCCTCGCCCACGCCCCTGTTCGCTATTTAATTCGCAATTCGATTAGACGTGGAATGAGGTGCAATCGCAGGAGCGCCGAATGTGGGATCCTTATCCTTTTCGCTCACTCTCGCCCTTCTCTTCCAACGAACAGATGAAGCACTACCGTTGTTGCAAATGCGCGTCATGTTGTTTGAATGTGCCTTGCCACGGACAACGGCAGTTGAGTTTTTGATGGATTTCCCTCCCCACGTCGCACCCAGTGCGTGGCGTGGCGTGGAGTAAATTAGTGCGCCGGGAACCGTTCCGGGACGACGGTTGGGACAGGCCTCTAAATTAGAGTGAAATTATGCGTCTCGTCTCGGACGCACGGTACGGTACGGGTTACCCAAAGCCCTTTTTGCGTTGCGTTAGCGAGGGTGAGCTGAGGTAAGGGGATAAAGACACAAAAAGAACAAACTGAACCGAGCAACGGGAACGAAATTCGCTCTAAGTAGTTTCAAAACGAACTTTTGATATAATAATTAGAGTCCGCACGGTACAGCGCTTGTGTTACCTTGCGTGCGACGTGAAATTCATCATCAGCAAGGATGGGTTTTATGGGTTTTAGCTAAAAGTACCTAAGTTGTGCAATAAAATATTCGTTTGACGAAGAGGATGCACTAGAATGGGAGTTTTAGCTCGGCTCTCATGCGTATTTATAAATTTCATTTAATGTAGATAATTTAGATATACAAATGGGAGAAATAAAATTTTGAAATTTAGTTTACAAATTCTGATTCAAATTGTTAATGTGTTAAAAATATTGAAATGAGTTAAAAATACTATACTCTTCTAAAAAAAAAGATATCTTCATAAGTAGCTTTATGAAGAATGAATGAATGAAGTACGTTTCAAATAAAGATGAGATTATAAAAGTACCATGTGTTATAATATCAACATGGAAAAACAGAAATGACTGATTCACAAATCAGTTAAACTATTATGGGAAAATTAAAAAAAAAATCTCAATTGTAATGATGGTAAAATTTAATCTTATCTGAAAATCGATCGAAAATCGAAAAAAAAATTAATTTTGTTTCTTGAGAAGTAAATCACAAATGAGCATAAATCTGATGGTTTGAAGCACTTTAAAACACACCTTTATGACATATTTTATGATTTTACTCGCTGGCTCACGTATACCCATCTTAACTAATGCTTTAGAACAATAATTCCATTCGACATATCGAAGCCTTCGGTCGGTAAAGTTTCTTTGATAAATCGTGAGTAGTGAAATAAGCCTTTGACACACACACACGTGCAATCGACTCGTAAAAAAGTAAACAAACAAATCGTCTGTTCTGCTGTAATTTTCACCCAATTTATCGGTTTCCGAACGCAGTCCGTCGTCAAATGCGATCGGTTTCGCGCGAAAGGTTGTAGCGAGCGCTTTCGATCGTTCGAACCCGTCCACGATCCGACCGCCCGTAGCCCCGACGACGGTTCACGGTGGCAAGCGGTGGCGACTCTGATTTTATTAATCATATTAGCCGCCCTAATAGCCGTTATTAGGTGGCTGCGCTTTGGCCTTTCGCCGCACGGAGCGAGTGGGGCGCGAATGAGGCTTTCTGAAGTTTTTAACAGCTCGCCAAACCGCCGATGGGCTGGTTTCGGGTGAATTTTTCATCCCATTTTTATGACGCCGATCGGGTCTGGCGTCTCGTTCATCGATGTGTCCACCCGATGTGGTGGTGGTGGTTGTTGCATCCTTGTCTCCAGGCGCATCCCGGTAGCTCGCCTCGAACATCATGGCTCGCAAAACAAGCCCTGCCGATGATAAATGCAATCTAAGTGTAGGTTTCGCACACACATTCCTCCCGAACGCGGTCGCAATAAATGAAACATGCAGGTCGAAAACGCTCGTCGGCGAAGAGAGAGAAAGAGAGAGAGAGAGAGAGAGAGAAACATCTTATAAATTGCGAACGAATTTCGTGGAGCTGGGGTAGAAGTGCGCATTTCGCGGGAAGGGTAGCTTAAAGCGAAGCGGAAACCGAACGACAGCCGACGAAAGCGGTAGACATAACTGCAGCCTGAGCCCACCGACGTCCAATGTCCTTGAGCCTCTTCTCGGAAGCGATCGAAGTGAAACAGTTTTCGGCTCTGCTGCTTTGCTTTCGTTTCATTGCTTCATCCCGGAGAGCAACATGCTGAACATGGGAGGAATGCGCTCGCTGGACCCATCTGGCTTGCGGGAGAAGCGGGCGGTGGGAGGCGTAAAATTTTACAGTTTGTCGTCGCTCTTCCTGTTCCACCCAAGGACAGCGAAAATTGATGTTTTTGACGATGCAGAAGGGTGCCAGTTTCGGGAATCGATAGACGCATTCTTTCCATGGAGCGATTGCAGTTTGCTCCCACGTGAAAGTGTGTCACTCTGAAGGAAAAAAACAAAAGCCAGTTAAAAAGACAAGAAACATTTAAAATATCAGATTTTTTTCTAAAACATATTTTGTCACATTTTGAATGCAAATGGACACATATAATTTGTAATTTCGATCACAATTTCATACAAAACTTTTACTGGTAATAGAACTATAAACAAGAAGCGCCTATACGTAAATCATTAATAATATAGGTATGGTATGAACTTCTTTAAAAAGTACCTGGAAATGATTTTTTAAAACATGATTGCATTTTAATTTATATTTGCCAAATTGATTTCTATCCTATTCTTCCCATAGTTAACCAACTACAAAGCAATCAATGTGTTATTTAAATGCGTCCGACTTCGAGCAAAAGGTGCTGTACATTCCAGGCCAATAACTTTCTTACCCGTTGCATAGCTTTCCCCTCCTTTTCTTTCTCCCGCTTTTCTCACACCCGCTTTTCTGAAATTCAATTCGTTCGCTACGATTCCAACACAATTAATGGCAGCACAATGAGCGATGTTTAATAAACAATACACACCCCACATGGACCACGGAAATGTTGAAACAAATCTCCACCATTGCGCGTTCTACCACCCCTTCCGCCCCGTTTGCCGGGAGGAATATTTCGATCCCCGCGCCCCAGAACCCGTTCGCGTCCATATTTTTCGTGAGATTTTTTAGTGATGCCTTTCCCCCTTTTCGGTCCGCTCCCCCCTCCCGGGACCGATGCGCGTTTTTAATTCGCGTGCGTTCGCAAACGACCATTTGTCAGGCGGCCAACCGGGTTTTTTGTTCAGCTCCCCGGGTTCGTTATGGTAAACAGAAAAATTAAACGCAACCGGCACGCAAACTAACCACCGAATCATTTCGCTGTTGTGAATGGGTCGGGGGAAAAGGGGAGAGAGGGATAGTGGTGGAGGTGGTTTATGAACATATCGGGCGCATATTCCTGTCAAGCCATCACGGTTCAGTTTCGGCTGCCGGGGTGAATCCACCCAAGAGGGTTTAAAGGGGGAGTTTTGATTGTTTTATTTTATGTGAGTTATAGTGGAAAACAAATAAGAACAGGTATTTTTCTTCTTTTCCAAAAACCTGTAGATCGATTAAAACAAATATTAAATGTAATAAAATACTGTTCGGGTTTTAACTAGTTGTTAGTACCAGATTTCTTCTCTCACCCACTTTGGACACATGGCGAAGAGAGTACCATGTTGGTTTAATTTTTTAAACAATAAACCATACCCTTCCGGTACTCATGCACCCGTACTCGGCTACTTGGTCAAAATGGCTACCAAATTGTGCATTTCTTCTCTCACTTCCGACCCATCCAAGTTCGAAGTTCGCACCCTCCGTTATGCTTCGACAATTGAAACAACTCATTCACAATCCCCAGCCAGCCAGCGCGTCTGGAAACGGCCACAACAAAAACTAAGTGTAGTGAAACGGACGGCACTACTACGAACCTTCGAACCGCCGTCGCAAACGAACGCGGGAATGAGCAGGATAAAATAATAGCAATTCACATTTGAAGACGCACCCGCCCGGCCGTTCGGTCCGGGACGCACATGCACGCAAGCAGATTTACATACAGTTTAGTTAATTTATAAACATAACGACGGTTGACCTTGAAATGCGACGGCACAGCCATGCGCAACCGGAAGGCGGCGTGAAGGGTGGACGAAAAGTTGCAACTCGGGAGACAAATGAAGCAAGGACAGACAGCGAGCAGACTGAGGGCAGCCCGTGCGAGTCCAAAAAAGGCGTTCGAGAAGCTGTTGTGGCGTTGCGTTTGCGATTGGGGTGCCCTTCCTTCCGAAGCTGCCCCGTGAGATGAGTTGTTTCTATGGTTTGTCTTTTCATCGCTGTATTTTTGTTTTTTTTTTTCGCAGCATTTGTCGCAAACGCAAGTAAGACATCCTTTTGCCCTTTATTGCACTGTCGAATGGGCTGACGTTTTCGATGCCCAGCAGAAGATACTGCTGATCGAGGATCGTCCTCAAGATCGCCTTTGTGTGGTTGTTTTTGTGCGGTCTTTCTCGCTGCTCACTGACGCTGGTAGCAGCTGAAATGATGAACGACTTGTGTCTCGTGCGAGAAGATGATCTCGTCTGAATGCACTTCCTATGTCGAGCGTGGAATGTGAATGACAATTCAGTGCGCTTCACCATCGATGGTAGATGCAATCTGTCGAGAATCGCACATGTTGTAATGACAGGAAGGTTGCACACTTCAGAACGGGTGTTTTGTTACATCCGGACGTCTCGCACTTATTCGTTGTAAGTTGATGGGTCATATGATACCTTTGGATATCATGCTTGGTTAGTTAGAACTGAAAACTTTGCTGCTTCCAACTTGTTATTTTTTGTTATCTACAACTTCAGTAGAGATCTCATTTTTATTAGCTTATTCAGAAGTCATTTGAAGTGAAGCGAAAAGAGCTAGAAAATTTCTCGATTGGGACTGGTATGTTTTTTATTATCTTTAAATTTTAAATCTTTATTTTGTTACTACTGGTAGCTCAGCATACCTCCTTAAGAAATAACATCAAAATAAACATTTATCCCAGTATTAGCTATAATTTGAAGCAGTGGAGAAATAAATGTCGTTCAAGAAATCATTCCATTTTTTTGGTTAAAAAGTATGAATCAAATTACTTAACCTGTTCATCGACCGCTTGCTTAATTGCCGCTAAAGAAAATGAGTTTTAATCTTTGTGATCTTCCCTTGAACCAGCCCGGCACTTGACGCCATCAAATTAGCCACGGAGGATGCAATCGTTGCGATCGGACTACTAAGATCGCTAGTTTTTGCGGCAACCCTCCACAAACTGCCAGGTGCAGCTGGCCGATGGCGCAACAATAAATAAATAACAACTCGGGCCCAAACCAAACCCCACCCTGCAGCTGCACCGTTTGTGGATCGGTGGAAGTTTGGTCCAATTTCTAGGAAATCATGTCCTGCAACGAACCCGGTGCGGAGAGGGAACCCCAAACAGGACGCACATGATCGTGGCGGGGCGAAAACAAAAACGCGGCAAAAACTAGAGCTGCCACCAGAAAACAAATTATGCATTCAGCCAGCTGCTGCTGCTGGTTGAGGATCGCTTCTCTAATTCGCTGCTCTAATGCCAGGTTAAACCCACACTGCAGTCGGCTCCAAACGGCATAGCAGCATATTATAGTTTGTATTTTTTTTGGTGTGCTCTTGTCTCAAAAAGCGCCCGTCTTTACCGGCAGGATGGCACGAGCCTCGACTTGGTTGATTAGATGCGACTTGGTGCCCCTCCGGGGTCGTCGGGCGAGCTCGGCAGCGGGTGGCGGGTTTTTGTGTTGCACCGAAACCCATCCTAATCCCGCTGTCGCACGCTGAACAATGCCCTTTCGAGCGATCGGGGATCGCGCTGGGCTATTTTGATCAATTTTCCACGACCACCACCACCACCAACAGCAGCATAAGACAGGCTGAAACGGCTGGAAGGAATTGGGTTCTAATCTACCACAGCTGGCTGCCCGCTGGAATTGGATGACGTCTCGCGCTCGCGTCCCGGAGCGTGTGCTAAACGGCTTGATGCGAGCAACGTTTAATTTATGCCGTCGGATTGGCTTTGCTCAGGACCTTCAGCAGACAGTGCAAGCTCGCGAACCACAGCAACACGATCGCCCCCGGCAGGATCGGCCCCGATCGGATCGTAAAGCGCACGAGCCGGCTCGATAGATTTAGCGCTTATCATACACCCTTTACCTTCCGCGCGTATGAATTTAATTTGATTAGGAACTGGTCGGACGGCGGTAATACAAGTACAAGCAGCTGTACAAAGTTGGTCAGCGTGATCCTAGTTCATATCGCTACATCAACGTTCTGAGCTGCAGCAAACCGGGTTCCGGTGCCGGTTTGATTCATGGGAACCACCATGGCTGGAAGGGTGTACCAATTTTCCTCTGAATTACGACCCCAAAACGCCATAGGCACGCAGAAGTAATGATGCGAGACCGGGGATCCAACAGACAGGGGAAGCTTCTAGACATGCGTCTCCCAATACACCAGAGCCGTACAGATGGTTCTAATTAAATTGCGTCCCACAGAAGGCGTCTGGAGTGACTGTTGCCAAAAATGAAAAAAAAACACTCACACAGCCTTGTTCGACGAAACGTGTACTCCCGCAAAGTAATGGCAGCCATTAGTTTCGCCTCCGTTTCGGGACTCTCTTGGCCCTCTGCTCCTCCGCATAAAAAAGAAACCTCTCGACACTCAAAGGAGTCAACGAGACGCGATGCAGTCGGCCAAATGTAATTAATGTGTAAAATATCTCGGTCTACTCGGTAGGAGCCAACCCGAGAAATAAAAAAAAAACATGGTGCTGACATGCAGTTTGATAATTCATTTTATTATATCGGGTCCGGGTCCGGTTCGGGGTGGTGGATTTCTGCAATTTCTGTTTCGGCTGTTTCGGTTGTGTTTCGGCGCCCCAGACGTTGCCGACGCTGTGACACGAATTTTGAACGAACTCATACCGACAGTGCTAGCAAATCTGACCAACCCGAAGATGGGCCGCATCTCCATATCGCATCGCATCTTTCCACGGCGCATCCATTCACGTTCCACCTCCCTTGAAATTACCCATTAGTTTGTTGCAATCTTCTATGTTCAAGTGTAATTTATCGTTTGTTGTATCTTTCAGCGTGCCTCTCGCCTTCCTCCCGCCTCTCGCCCCCTTCCCACAATCGCGTGCGAGCGCTTTTATTTTCAATTCGATTGTGTTCGATCGCTTCTTGGCCGGCTACCTAATTTACCTCGTTTGTTTATTTGGTTTGTTTGTTTGTATATTTTTCTTTAATTCTAGTGACAAACCAATAGTGCCAACAACACCCACTGCCCCAATGCCTACTACAACGCCCAGATACAGACACACCACACACGTACAGACACACGTACTATCCACCACTGCCACACTGCCTACTACAGATACACACCCGCTCAGACAATGCTATGGGAGGCTTCAATAGCGCTGCCAATCGCCACGATAAATTCGTACTCAGGGTGAACCGAATGCCGGTAAAGTGCCTCGCTCCGTAGTAGTGCCCGTAGTGGGATCACTTCGTTAGTGTTGTGAGATGGTGCACCAGTAGGGGAGGTTGCCCAGTCCCAAAAGCACTTGTTATGTGGCACGAAAATGTAGTTCAATTTGGAACAATTTTCCCTAGGAACATCTCCGGAAAAAAATATTATTTAATTTGCCTGTTTATGCACTCGGTGTAGTTATGTTACATTCTATGTTTTAGTATTTTTTTATGTATTTTTCATTACATTTCTATATTTAATCATCTTTCTTCATTCAACTCAACGCAACAGCATTAATCACAATGT